>BQNB010121952.1:5779-20368 GCA_026074375.1 Tanacetum coccineum
GAATGTGAAACAATGTAACTCCCCGAATGAATGAATTAGACTGCAGGAAGGAGGTTAAGTTTGGAGTTGAGAGCATTTAAAGATACAGCCCTAATAAATTTAGGGGCTGAATCTTTTATAAGGATAGATAAGCAAAAATATTTAGACAATGTGATAAAATTTGATCATGAAAAATTAAAAGATATCCCAACTTAAAAATAAATGTGAATTTCAAATTAAGATGTGACACACATTGTCTACTTATCATTGATGAAAGATGAGATGGTCATCAACCTAAAACCTTCTTATTTTGATTTTTAGTGAGATCCATATTGTAAACGCATTATATAATTACATAATTACAATATAAATATAAGTTAAGCTTGATATTTTAATTTTTGTTTAATCTTAAAAAGTTGGACTTTCATGTTATTATTTTTCTTTTTTGTTTTGTTATTTGTAGAATTGTAGCTATAAGAGTTATATTTAAAAGATAAAAAGTATGCAATAAAAATTGTGTATATAGTTCTTTAAAAGCAATTAAACTTTAAGTAGTTGTTCTGAAGTCAAAATATGTTTAGCATTCTTTTTTGTTATTATAACTTTTTAGTGCTAAACTAAACTATTCATTTCGTTTTAAAATAATTGTTCATCGACAAATAACACAAAAATGATAGTTTTATTTTTTTTAGAATAACAACTTTTTCACTTTTTGCAGAATAATAATTGTATTTTTAACCAATTAATTTTTTTTTTAAGTTTATAATAATACTCTCAATTGATAATAATGTGGTAAACTATAAATACTTTATTTTTAGAAATAGATAATTAATTTAGAAAAAAAATATAGACGATAAATATAAGAATATAAGAATGGTGAGTAAAATTTTAGACGTGAAAGATAAAATGTGTGAAGCAAATAACCAAAGGAGATAAACACGATATTTAAATCTCCTACCACGAGTTGTTTGTACGAGATGATAGGTCAGTGGACTAGAGATATGATAAGTACAGTCACATATCACTGTCCTTTTATAAGCAAAATGAATTATTTAATATATATTCTGGCTTGATTTTCGCGTTTTCTTTTGTTAAAGTGTTTTCTTATTTTTTTCATAGAAATTTTAAATATATCCAAACATGCTTTAAAAACATTGTACATTATGCATTTATAAGTTGTACTTTGTGTATATATGAAATTAATATTCAAAATAAGGTGATATATAAAAATTAATTTTTTTTATTTTGCTTTTTGGGGTGCGGTAGGGTGTGGTCGAGAACATGGTAATGATGTGGGACCCATTTCACACCAATTTGCTAACTTTGTCAACATCTATGAATATAATATGGAAATTGCTAGAATTAAAGTTTGTTTAGTTACGTATTTTAAGAGCATTAATGATTGTAAAGCCATAAGCAAATCAGACGAACACGAATAAAGACTTGTTTATGTTCTTTTCATTTGAGTTTAACCGAATAAATATATATGAACGCTTAAACGAACGAAATTTATAGTTTATGCTCGTTCGTTAAGAAAATAAGATTGTTCATGTTTATTTATGTTCGTTCATTAAGGTGTTAAACGAACATAAACCAATAGAAATAAATGAACGTATAATAACGAGCACAAAATATGTTTTTTTTGTTCGTTTGTCTAAGTTTGCGTATTTTACGAAGATTATCTTATATGAATATATGATATTTGGACGTAAACAAATAAACGTACATAAACAAACATATAACCAGACATTTACAGTCGTAAATGAACGAACGAGGTTTGTGTTCATGTTTGTTCATTTAAATAAACGAACACAAAAATTAAACGAACACAAATTTTTGTTCATATTTGTTCAATGAATAAATAAACGAGTGTAAACGAAATTTTAACTAAACGGTCCATTAAGTGTTCACTGAACATTCGATTCGTTTATAACTCTATATAGTTGTATAGAAATTACTAAATATAGCCTTAAGGTCTATGTTTAAAATATTCAAAAATACAATATTTATTTGTATTTTTGATCATATTTGTCAATATGATACATTTAATCTCAACTAACTTTATGTAACATTAATTATGCATGTATTTATTTCTTAAAAATAAGTCAAAACCCTATTTGTAATAGTATTAATAGACAAGTTAGATGTATTTATTAAACACTTACTTAGTGACAAAATAACAAATAACCTTAATTGTATATATAAATTTCTTCGATCAAATAAAATTTTGATTTTGCTAACATTTGACTATTTGAATAATTTTAGGATGCATTTATTAGAAATGAGGTTCTCTTTTATACCCAAAACTAGCATGGTACTCACATGTACATGAGCGCGGATGTTAATCGAGTTAGATTGGTTAGGTTCGAGTTAATTTGAGTCGGGTTCAAGCCAAAAACAATATTATTGAACTTGACCTTATATAAAAGTAAAATAATTGACATAATGTTATAGATAGATCTTATTAAACAACCCGTATATGGACCGAACACGCTTTAGTTTGAAAAGATAAACATGTATGTTATTAACCAATTGTATTATTAAAATTAAATATTATACAAACTTTAATGCACAAATAATTAATATAATTTAGATTTATTCTTACTTATGTTATAACACGCTATGTAAAATTTATAATAAAGCATGTTATAACATTTCTTCGTTTTATATTTATTGTTTATATTTTCTTTTTGAGTTGTGTTAAATTAATTGCTCATTTCGAAAAGTGGATAAAATTTATATATTTAAAGTTTATCATATTATCTTTCTTTGAGGTTATTATTACAAATTTAAAGAAGTTAAAAATTAATTGGTTAAGGCAAAAAATGAAAGAACAAAAAAAGCTGTAATTTTGATTGTTTCTAAATTGTGTATTTGTTTTTCTGTAAATAACTATTTTAAGAACAAAAAGCAATTTGAAAAGCATTAAAAAAATTAGAAAGTACATGTACATGGGGAGGAGCATCAGAACAAAATTTCCAACATATCGCATTGATAATTTGAGCTTATCATCTAATGTTCTATACCCTCATGAATTATTCTTCTTAAATTTCAAAGATGAAGACTTTCTTTCCAATCACTATCACATGCTTTTTCATCCCACAATAACGTTTGCGAAAAATGATGGTGTACAATGATAAATACTTATATATGCGAACTTGTGTTTTTGGTATGATATTTAATATAGGGCAAATTGTATAGAAATGTATCCAACTTACCACTTTTTATAAAGTTGTGTAGTCTTTTTTTTCCATTAAATCAATTAACATTTGAATTTTGATTATTGTATGTACCTGTTTACTTAGACAACCGGTAACTGGTTGAGAAACCCAGCTGGACATGCCAAGTCATATTTTTTGACACATCATTTTGTCCACACATTGCCACAATGGATTTCCACCGTTAGCTAAAACTTTAATATCTCTCCACTGGTCCCCCACTTTCCCTAAACACCCGACACAGACAAATCCCTTTCACATAAACCCTAAATTTGATTCTAGACAATTGTACTTCGTGATATGAGTTTAACCAAAATTGGTTGGTGCAAAAGGTACATCATCTTAAAGTATACATGTCCCCAATTTGATTTGTCTTCAATTTTTGTGTTTTTATGTATTTTAGTTAGGGTTTTTTTGATATATTAATTATCTAATAATTTTATTTATTTATATTGCACTATGACACCTTCTGGTTTACTATTTTTGATATTTGATGTGCACTACGATGTCACATTCAACTTCATGCCATTAAGGTATGAGAATGGTCTTGTTTATAACTGAAGTGTTCGTAAGGATAATGAACTAGACTTAGCAATTGTACGTGATTTTCTAAGACAAGAAACACAGTCTATTATCCTGTATGAACTGTTCTTTAAACTACCTCAGTGTGAACTTGATGTAGGTTTGAAAATGATAGAGAATGAAATGGATTTAGAAGCTATGTATGACTATGCTCATGAATATGGCATAATACATGTGTACATAACACATGGCCCTCAGGACTTAGCCCCATTTTATGTTGAGAATATGTGTTTTATGGGTCTTAGGATGAAGTTAAGTTTAGAAGGAAAACTGTTACAAAAGATGCTGGTAATATGAGTGTAGAAGAGTTACTTAGTTGGGCTGAGGAGGAAGCAGCTATGGATAGTAAATGTTGTGATGATGACATCAGTGTGACTAGTGTAGTTGACAAGGGTAAAGGGTTAGCTGACAATGGTAAAGGGTTAGTTGACAAGGGTAAAGGGATAATGGTAGATGAAGGGAAAGCTGGTAGAAAGACTGCTAGGAGTAGGAATAGTGGTATTGTTATTGAGGAGAATGTAAACCCTACTTTTAGTGAGGATGATGATACTGATAGTGACATAGATATGGAACAAAGGTTTAAGGGTAGTGCAGAATTAGAATAAATGTATAAGGGTACTACAGATTCTGAAAGTGAATACTCCGACAAGTCTATAGATTATCTGTCTGAGGGTGAGGATGAGCTTATATCACTTAGGAAGAGAAACAATGAGGCCAAAAAAATCCTAATCAAAGTAACAAAAATTCAAGCACACCAGTGGTTGGATGTTCTAGACCTAATAGGGTGTATGATGTTGGTGAGAGTGATACTATGATAGAGCATGAGGAGTATATGGAAAAATTGATGCATCAGTTGAGAGATAAGGGTGATGGTTTGACAGATCCTTTTACAATACTGGAAAATGATCAAACCAATGAGAAGTTTCCAATTCATGATGATCAAACACATTGGAAAATGAGAAAACCAAAGGTTTTGTTAAATCATTGTAACAGTTTAATAGTTCTTATTATTTACTATGGAAATCTAACTATTTTGACTACAGGTTGGTGAAAAGTATGTTGATGCTGATCAATTGAAGGAATGCCTAACCTACTACTCTTTTGCAAATGGGTTTTCCTTGTGGTTCTTGATGCAGAATTTTGCAAAATCACAAAAGTTTTACAATCCTCCTAGGCAATGAACCTAACCGTTGTAGTGTAGTATAGGTAAATCCGAGGGATTGATCGTTCTCTAGGGGAATAGTGAGGTATGTTCGAAGTGTACGTCGCCTAAATCTTAAGGTTGAAGGATGATTCTTTTTGGTCTTTTATTGGTTTAATTGAAAGCAAGTAAAATCAATATGTTGAGGGATGTTTTGTTTTTAAACTAATTAACTACTCCTAGTTATAACTAAACTAAGCTAGGAAACAATGATATAGAGAAGCATATATACTTAGATGGAATTCTCCCTAATCATGAATATGTATTGTGCTTAACTAGTTAGATAAATTATTGATGAGGGCCACTACAAGAAAAAGGGGTATTTGGGAGGGTGGACCGTGCCAAATGCTATTTGGCACGTCTTTGGCACGGATTTAGCTCCGTCCTAAATATGAGGGTGTCAAATACATTTGGGTCGGGTAGAAAGTGTGCCAACTAGTATTTGGCACGAGTTTTAGGACGGTTTTGATTTAGCGTGCCATGTGTAAGATATTCGGCACGGTTGGTAATCTCCCGTCCCAAATGTGCATTTGGAACAATTTTATCTCTCGTGCTAAATGTGCATTTGGCACAATTTTTATCTCCCGTACCAAAATTTGGGACGGGTTCATCTATGGTACCAAAACATATTTGGCACTGTTTTATCTTCATTTTTTAATAACAATTGGAACGGTGTTTGTAATCATTCCACCCTATGTATTTGGCACAATATTCAACCATCCCGAACAGATTTAATTCATCATCATAGAAACCAATTGTGTCAAAATATGCATAAATCAAATTTAATCATCAGGCGAAAAATAGATTTAACTTCTTATAAATAATCCATAATAAGGTCAATACACTCAATCGAATCTCAAAAGGTTAATAAGCAAAAACAAAAAAAATACATAATACGTCGAACATCCTTTTAAATTATGTTCATTCTTCAGGAAGACAAAACCAGTTACTAAGTAGCTTAAAGAAGTACCACTTGGATTACATCTTCAATAATCCCTGCATAATACAAATATTAAGCATTAGCAATATGCCTGACAAAAACGATAAGTAACCCACTAACTTGATAACTACATTGCCCTAATCCCGTGCTAATAAGTAACTTTAGCTTTAAATCATTAATTATGAACATAGCACTAAACCGACAATATCTACATCTCAGTTTAACCCCTAGAAAATATTCCAGTCTCCCTAAACTAAATATTGTAGCCACTTAGAGAATCGCGTATTAAGCAGCTAAAACATCAAATAATTAACTAATTCCAAAACAGCATTGTGATGAGGCCCATAACTAATAATCACACACCCACATTCCTAAAAGACTCGCAAAGCTCAAGGAAACATAATAACCTAGATACGCAACTAACCACGCATCAACGCATTCTCGGTAACATACGTCTTCTTAGCCAGCACAGGTAACAGCAACAAAACCACTGCACCAGCTATAGTACACGTAACACTACACAACAACAATATAATATCCACAATTAATCACTCTGTTCACCATTCATCACTTAATATCAAACGAACCTAGTCAAACGGGTTAAACATGATCGCATAGATTTTCAAGTTCTCATTGAAATGGGTAGGAGGGGTTTTACCATGTCCTAAGATTTATTTTAAAGAAGAATACAGTTTTAAACTTAAAAAATAACTACTTTTGACCTATGTGTCCCATATTAAAAGTTAATGTTTTACTTTTACATGAAAGCTAACTAATTGAATGGGCCCTTACATTGAGATAACAGCTAAGAAATATTTCTCTAAACTATTGGCTTAACTATCATTTGAACTCTGCACATGTAATAAGAAAATAGTTATGCAACATTAGCGTAATAATAGAGGAATGCTTTCAATTCTTTAACAATTCCAATAAAAAGACCAAGTTTAGTTAAGTGTTAGTTATTGTACCTTTTGGCCCTTCGTGACGGCGAATTCACTAAAGGCGCCAACTAGCCTGATGAAATGAAATATAATGAGTCAAGGTATGGTGTGTTCATGTAAAGTGAAGTATAATAAGTGGAACACAATTTAGCAAAGATAATGAAAATGGCATAACTAGAAAGTTTAAATAACATGTCACATACCCTTAAGGATTTCTTGTTGTATGACTTGTAGTATCTCATGATGCAAAATGAATATGTCAAGATAGACTCTTCATCAGTCAACTTTGAAGGTACATCACCATCTTGCATGGATTTTTTTATTTCTTCATATTTCTTATGAGCAAGTGTACATGGAGCCATAAGTTAAACTTTTTGTTTACCCCACCGAGAACCTAGCTAAATCATTATGAAACACAACCTGATGTCATCATAAAATAAGCATGGCATGTACTAAATGTTGGTCATTCTATTATACTTGAACTTTGTAAACGATTCTATACATTACCCAAAGAAAGGTACAACCGCTTTCACTAACAAATTTCTTTTGCGGCTAGTCTATATGGTCATTGAGCCAAAGCAAACTGAAAAATATAATTATTGAGTTAACAAGTTATGTAAAGCCTTTCAGATGCTATGCTGAAATAGTATAATTTATGAATAAAAGAGAATGTTTTAAGTACTTTTAAATTCACAATATAATCACATCAGTTAAAATGAAATATCCATAAGATGCACTAAAGAACAACACATGGTCAAATTAAAACACAATGTTGAGAGATGGAAAAGAAAACATATAACATCATTAATAATATAATGATTATTTAGCATACTAGTAAGACACTGATCACATGAATTTCAATATATCAAACAACCAACATTCTCAAAATTAGATTATTTACCAATACCCATTTCATAATATAAAAAAAGTCTCATTGTATAAAGATTCAAAGAGATTTGTAATCAAGAACTAACATTGAAGAAATCCCAACACCCATGTGAGACTAAATACACTACGAGTGCATATGGATATACAAAATCCTGTAGGGCAAAATTAATTTTCATACAACCAAATAGTATGTTAGAAAATAAAAATTAGAGATTTGTTGTAAAGGGAATAAATTTTTTGTATAATAAGATTAGGTTTATATAAACCCAAAACAAGATTAACAATTAACGGTGTAATACTTACGGCACGAACATCGTTCACAAAGGAATTAGGTAGAAATCAAGAGCTCACAAATTTGGGAATCCAATTATATTCACACTAGATAACTATAAGGATTGAATGTGGCTTTAGTTTTGTGAACTGATTAGGGTTTGAATTTTTTTTAAGGAAGAGTCTAATTAGGGGAAAGTCAGTTTTTGTTCGGGGGAAATAAGTTTTAGAATTTTGAGTGAAATATATGTGGCGCTTTAACACTTTTCCCCCTAAAACCAAAATATTAATTTTCCTATGATTATACTATTTCTTAAAAAAAGGATTCAAACCTTAATCAATTCATAAAAGGTACGTTGCGGTGGCGCTAAGGCGTCTTTAAAGCGTGACCTTCACGTTACAAAATAGATCAAGGCGTCGGCTCTAGACATGGCGTGAAAAGGCACATCTTAAAAACGCAAAGACTTCGCCATGACTACTAAAGTTTGATCATGCCGCCACCCACGGCTCACGCTATTTACAACCGTGGCTAAAGGTAAGCTACTTAATACATATGATTGTGTACTTTTTGAATGTATGTTGAATGTCAATCACATTTAAATGTTGATCGATTAAATACAAAAGGGTTCAATTTGTCCTAGATTATTATCAATATATGAAAGTGATAGTTGATGTGTAAACCGGATCACTTGCTAAAAAACTGTTCCAAATACTTAATTATTTGGCATGAGTTTCAATAAACGTTCTAAATACATACTTATTTGGCACAACATATCAATATTGATCCAAATACATTCTCATTTGGAACCACTTTTAAAAGTCGTTCCAAATGCCTATGCATTTGGCACGGTTTTTAAGAATTGGTTCCAAATGCATATGTATTTGACACGATGATCCAAACAGTGCCAAATACACGTATTTAGCACCGTTTTTTTGTTGTTCCAAAAAGGTTGGTCCCAAAAAGCCTGTTTTCTTGTAGTTGTTTATGACTAATATGGCTCGGTTAAGCGTTCACATCCCCTCACCCCACTACACCTATGGTCAATGTCTATGAGGTTGCTCAATCGGACACGAACACAAGCATAAAGCATTAAGATTTCCACTATCACACATAATTAGACCTATGTGACCTTAGGTTGCCAAGTATCACTAATTAGCCTAGAGATTGCTCTTTTGACTAACTAACACACACTCACATACTAATCGCCAATTAACTTGTCCATGCTTAGGTTGCTAAGTCATGTCTCTTTTTGGACTTTAGGTTGCTAAATGACCAAGAATAAACCGATTACACGTTAAGGTTCCCTAATCATGCAAACTAGTTTATTACAAATCAATCAATCAATTATAGTATGAAAGCATATGGATCTTCAATCAAACATGCATAATAAATATCAATAATCACCAACTAACACAAATACACAATCAATCTTAGGGATTATAACATCCAAGCAAACACTAGATGAATTAACTAAGCATACTTAATAGAGAATAGAAATCATAATCAACAAAAGCAATTGAAGACATGGATTAAAATAGAAGTGATAATCAAACCATTACAAGATGTTTATGGATTAAATTAGACCCTTTAAGTTTCTAGAAAAATACCTACCCAAACCCTAGAATCAGACTTAGAGTTGGGGGCTTGATAAAAATGAATTTGTGAGGCTATATTTATAGGAAAACCCTAATTCGCGCTTCAGACCTTCCCGACGCCGTCTGGAAAAATCTCGATGCTGTCGCAGCGTCATTTTTCACCAAGTTGTAGATTTTCTCGTTCTCATCGCGTGGGCTTTTGAAACGTTGAAATCTGAGTTCATATGAAGGAGTTATGATCAAAACAATATATGGTACTTCACGCGCAAGTTGAATGGTTATCTTTATCTTGTAAGGCCGAATCTTCTAGGGTTTCTTTGGGTCGGCTACGTTCTGACGCCGTTGCTTGCAAATCCAGACGGCGTCACTAGAAATCCTAACGCCGTCTCCATTGTCTGTAAGAAATTCTTCAAGCCTCTTCGTGTGAAGTTGCAATCTTGTCCCGTTTCTTCCAAAATAGAGCCCAAGTCACATGTATTTCCTCAAAATGCCTTCCAAGTGCTAAAAATGAAAAAAGAAACGATTTAGCGTATATTTTGAGCATAATTGCATGATTATAAGGGTTAAATGACCCCGAAAAAGTGTATAAAATTACACCTCATCAAATGCCCCTACACTTGGGATTTGCTTGTCCTCAAGCAAATGAGCTTTTCTACCTAGACAATAGCACTATCAGGGGCATTTAACTTACTCTTTAAAGGCTTTCATGGCACAACCGATTAGACCTCGTAACTAGAAGCACGGAAAAGATACACTAGCACCTCACAATAAGTGTTTGGATATTCTCTCTCTCTCTCGGTGTATAATAAATTATGACAATATGGAAATGGAAAATATAACACTCATTACCTGTCGTAGCATACAAATTACCATAGGCTTGATAAATGATCAAACCTCCACCGCTAGCGTAAGTACTAATAGTTACTATCAAAGAGGTGTTTAAAGGGTTGTGGGGGTGTAGGTGTAATATGATAACATGGAAACGGACATGGATGAGAGATATTTGGGGAGTGACATTTGGGTGAATCTTGGGTGAAGTGGTGAGTTAATTATCTTACGGGAATACACGCTGATTTGGTTGCCAAGCCAAAGACTCTACCACTCGGACAAGATGTACAAACTTTACAAAACTCTACATCAAACTCTTTCTTTTTCTTTTCTTGACTCTATGATAAACATAAACAAATAAACAAACGTAAATGGTAGCCCGCACATTTTTTTTCTACTTTTTTTATATATATTTTTTGATTTTTTTTCTTTTTCATTTTTTTTTCTATATTTGTTTTCGTACACTTTTGCCCTACCATTTGCAACGTATAATACATCAATGGGGTTTATAGATACACCCCTACACTTGAACTTTTTACAGACTCGATAAATAAACTAATCTAATGACCCGAATTAGTTGGATCAAAATAACATGGAGCCTGTTTGCCAAACATATGGGGGTATTGACTTAACTTTTCTTTCTCATTATTCCACGAAATAAATACTACCATGAATTCCAATCATTCCAAAACAATATATACAAGGATAAGGACTTAGCAACCGTGTACTCTAATAATTAACTAGGGTTTACACAACGATGTACTAAAAGCGAGTACATATAGGGTAGGCTAAGGTTTCAGGTGTAACAATTGTAGGTATTGAATTTCAACTACTACATACGTTCGGAATAGTCTATTCAGGAATTCCTAGAAATCCCCTTTCGGTTGTTCCGTAATACATAGATAAAAGAAAAAACGAAAAGGATAGGTTGAGGTTTAACTAGGGGGATCTCGAACTAAAAATGAGCGCGAAGCAAGGGTGTGGGATAGTTATATAGTCGAGGTGACCATAGTAACAATTACAGGTTTAAAACATGGGTTAATCCTAGTGCCTCTTATCATTTAACAAATATTATTACTCACTACGCAGTCTCGGGATGCATCACTAAAACAAGTTCTAGAATTTAATACACTACTGGTACACTCTCATATAATTTAATACCGATACCAATACTCCAGAAAAGGCGCCAAAATCACACACGCACATCCATAACGATTGTTGGGAATTATGTTTTCCTGACTTAGTACCGCTAGTTATAATAGTTAGTACCGTTAGTTAAAGTTAGTACTGATAGATATAGTTAGTACTGTTAGTATTAGTTTGTACCGCCAGTACAAAATAGTTAGTAATCTGTAATCACTTTGGCAGATTAATATAAAAGTTTAGTTATTAATATTCATTGTTCTTCTTAGCATTATAAGTTAGTTTCCGCATAACTTATAGTGTTCATAATCATTGTTTCTCCTGTAGTCAGTGTGGAACTATCCATATTGGCTATAACCCTTAACAGGCTAAGAAAGATCTATATTCAGTTTGGGATCTACAAGTGGTATCAGAGCTTGTAAAGAAACTCTGAGTAAGAAGAACCAAAAACACATCTATTTCATAAACCCTTACTTTTCAAATTATATCAATGGCAGGATCAGATAACGAGAACCCTCCACCACCACCACCACCACCAACACCACAAACAACACCTCAACAAGCCCCTCACACTGTGTCAACCATAAAACTCCCTATTCTTAAGAAGGGTGAGTATGACATTTGGGCTATGAAGATGGAGCATTACTTGGCACATACAGACTATCCTATATGGGAAGTCATTCAAAAGGGTAATGGTCCTGTAAGTGTCACTACTGATACTCAAGGAGTAATAAGGGTTTTGCCTCCTAGAACTGCTGAAGAGATTTTGGCTAGAGAGAGAGAAAGAAAAGCAAGGACTACCTTGCTTATGGCTTTACCAGAAGATCACTTAGCAAAGTTTCACAAGATGACTGATGCAAAAGAGATGTGGGATGCTATCAAATCTAGATTTGGTGGCAATGATGAATCAAAGAAAATGCAAAAGTACATTCTGAAGCAGCAGTTTAAAGGTTTCTCTATATCTAACTCAGAAGGACTACACAAAGGGTATGACAGGTTTCAAAGTCTTTTGAGTCAACTAGAAATTCATGGTGCAAGTGTTTCATCTGAAGATGCAAATCAAAAGTTTCTCAGGTCTTTACCTTTTTCCTGGTCTCAAGTATCTTTGATCATGAGGACTAAACCGGGAGTAGACAGTCTCAGCTTTGATGATTTGTATAACAATCTTAGAGTCTTTGAATCTGATGTTAAACTATCTACTGCATCATCTTCCAGTACACAAAATGTTGCTTTCATCTCTTCTGAAAGCACTAACGGTACTAATGATGTTAGTACTGCTTATGGTGCTTCTCCTTCTTCTGGCCACAATTCACAAAGAGAGAACTCCTCATCATACACTGATGATCTCATGTACTCCTTTTTCGCCAACCAATCCAGTGGTCCACAATTGGATCATGAGGATTTGGAACAGATTGATGAATTTGATCTAGAAGAGATGGACTTAAAATGGTAGGTGGCCATGATCTCTATGAGACTCAAGAAGTTCTATAAAAAGACAGGAAGGAAGCTGCATTTTGATGCAAAGGAACCTGTTGGATTTGACAAGACCAAAGTTGAGTGCTACAACTGTCATAAGACAGGACACTTTGCAAGAGAATGTAGATCAAAGGGAAATCAGGATGCAAGAAGGAGAGATGCAGGGAACTCTGGGTATAAAGCTAAAGATAATGGAAGAAGACCTAGAAAGCAGGAGGAACCCAAAGCACTGGTAACTCTTGATGGTGAAGGTATTGATTGGACTGCTCATGCAGAGGATGAGCAAGAGGATTTTGCTTTGATGGCTTTCAGCAATTCAGGTTCAAATACTGAGGTAATCTCTTGTTCAAAACAATGTGTAGAATCATATACTAAACTTAAAAAATTATATGATGAACAAAGAGAACAACTTAGTGATGCAAGCATAGAAATACAGTCTTATACTCAAGCTTTGAAAAAGGTAGAGGCTCAATTAGTTGCTCATCAGAATAATCAACTTTGGTATGAGGAAAAGATAAAATTTATGAAAATTGATTTAGATGATAAAACAAATGTCCTTACATACCATAAGAAGTTATTAGCAGAAGCCCTTAAAGAAAAAGAAGAATTAAAAACCAAATTTGAAAATTGGTAAAGCTCTTCAAAAAATCTTGGTAAACTGCTAAATACTCAAATGAGTGCTAATGATAAATTTGGGCTTGGGTATGGAGATCACAAATATGGTAGCATTTTGAGTTATGAAAATGAAGTTTTACAAAGTGTGTTTATGAATAAGGATAGTACTGTAGAAGATAGGACTTTGTATGATAGGTTTGTTACATCTGAAGGAATGCATGCAGTACCCCCACCTATGACAGGGAATTACATGCCAACTGGACATGATATTGAAATAGACGAGTCTAAATTTACATATGGTCTAAAGCAATCTACACCTAGTGAATCTGATACTAGGAGCAATGACTTTAATTCTTGTGAATCCAATACTAGTGAAGAAACACTTAAATGTATGCCTGAACCAGTTGTAAATGAACCCAAAGTTGTTAGTGAACCAAAAGTTTGGTCTGATGCTCCTATCATTGAGGAGTATGAGTCAGATAGTGAAGATGAACGTGTGTCTACACCTTCAAAAGAACAGGAACAACCTATTTTTGCTTTTGTTAATACGGATAAGCATGTAAAAACTTCTAGGGAAACTGTTAAAAATCAACACACACATAGTGAAAGTCCCAAAGTTAACTTGAATGGGTCAATGTCTAAAAGAGTGGGTTTGGGATATGGTTTCACTAGAAAAGCATGTTTTGTCTGTGGTAGTTTTAGTCATCTTATAAGAGATTGTGATTTTCATGAGAAAAGAATGGCTAAACATGTTGATTTGAATCAAAGGAAGGGAAAGGGTACTGGTCAATGGAAGAACAAACCAGTATGGAACAATATTCATAGAGTGAATCACAAAAACCAATTTGTTCCTATAGCAGTACTAACTAAAACTGGCAAAATTCTAGTTAATACTGCTAGAACTAGCATTAC
>BQNB010121953.1:10040-20367 GCA_026074375.1 Tanacetum coccineum
GATAAAGGAACCATCTTTAACATAAAATAGAACACACCCACTAACCCAAAACTAATAAGGAGTTAAAATTAACCCTAAAAATAAGGAAGATAAACACGATACCTTATGGAGTAATATTCCCAACGCGATGAGACGTAGCAGCTTCGAAAACCACCAATTGACGCCACATGACCCTGAGCTTGATGTCAGACATCTGGTTATGGCAAAGCCCTTGGTGTCTCTGCAGATTCCGTCATATCTCTATGGAGAGCGTCATTCTTCTTTTTCAGTGAAACTAGGATTCATTACAAAAGAATGCACAAAATTGCAAAGAAATTTAACCACTCACCCAACTCGAGGATCTCTTATAATTCTCTACAGGCGTAAAAAGAGCCAAACGAAATCAGTGGCGTGCGACACACTACCTTCAATCTGTCGGCTAATTCAGGCCCTCAGAAAAAGTTTGTTAAGTCCTGTTAGCATTGTCAAAACTCAACTGACTAACTAACGGCAACCCAGTTTGCAAAAACCCAACCAACAGAACCTACACATTTCACACGACACACAACATTAAAACTGTGCGCAATATGTAGCTACATTTTTCAGAGTGTACTTTTTATGAATATGTAATTATTCTGTTTTTCTCCATCAAAAAAGAAGTTTGGAAAAAGATAAAGTTATGGGGGTTGGAACTTGGAAAAAGATGTGTATATGAGGCGGGGGCATTATATAACACCTCGTGTTTTAGGTCATTGTATGACATTATGTAATTCACAATTTATTTTTAGGGTTTTTACCGCGGTTTGCTCTTAAAAACACGTAATCGTTACAGTTAAAATCGCGGTAATAAAAATGATCATTCAATATGTAATACGGGCATTTTAAACGATTAATGTTTTCATCAAGAAAGGTGTTATTTGATTATTATAAGGATAATTAATAACTTTGTTCATTTATTTATATTGGCTACGTAAAATGCTTACGTATTCACGATATAAAACGCGTTTCGGCTTACCCGGAAGGATGCACCAAAAACCTAAACTCGCTTAAAGATACCCACGATTATTAACCAATACCACAAAATAATAAAAATAACATCACCATATAAGTATATGGCTGCCGAAATTTTGAGGATAGGACCTATAATTAACAACTTGCATAATATCTAGATATTTAAGAAAGATCTAGGAAACAAACTCTTACACCATAATCAACTGACCTTCTTAACCTTGTGTAAGGGTTAGGAAAGTATACCTTTGGTTAAGTTATATGAGATATTTTTCACTATAAATTACACATGCATGCTTAAGTAACTTTACATAAACTCTTTACTTACAAATATTATTTTCTGCCTTTTCTATGCTCCAAAAGCCACGGCATTATATTACATTCATAAAACAATTAATACAATTTTTTTTATTACAATTCCATACAACCCTTTACACATCAATCCTAAGGAATACTAAGGGTTTGCATGCATTTTGGTCTCATTTGCAAGTATTAAGGAAGAAAAGGGAAGATTAGACGTGGCCGGTGTTTCAATCCTTAATCTAGGGTTTATAGCTGTAAGCTTTGGTTTTGGTCTAAAAAACGGGTTTTTTAGAAATATTTATCATCTCATACATCATCCCTTAGGTCTTTCTAATTTCCTTTATACTTTTTATTATCATTATTTTATGTGTTATATGTTAATTATGGCTATATTAACAACTAAGGAACTTTTTTTAATATGTAAAAACGAAGTTACTTACTTATGTTATGATTTTATGCACTTTTTCTGTATGTGCATATGGTCATATTATCATGGAAAATTGAAAATAAAAGTTATCGTTAAACATATGGTTAAGTATAAAACATGTTTAGTGTTAAAAATTATGGGTTTTATAAGATTTCTTAATCTTCACATATGAAATTAATGGTAAGTAAATTGTGTAAATTGTTAATAATGGGAACAAATGAAAAAATATATGGACTAATGGACATTATATAGTATCCACATATGTTACATATATTTATTAAGGTTTTGTTTAAGTAAACTACTAAATTAAATAATACATAAAACAAGTTTTAAACACATTTTGGAATATAATTATCTTAGGGGCTGTATGTAATTTGAATAGTTATATATGTTTTTTGATTTTATTAAAATATACATTCGTCACAAGGATCGATGGGCTCAATAAAGAACTCGAAAAAACACGATTAATTATCGAAGAAGATACGCCCCATTTACAAAGTTTAGATAGTTAATACTTTTTATTAACTTTTTTATAAAATTTACTATTCATTACAGCAAACTATCAGTTTTAATAAAATATAATATTATGATAAACTTTTAATTACGAGACATACTCGAAAGAAGCGCTCTTAAAATAACGGAAACTATAAACGAATTAAACTACGAATTTTACGATAATTAAAAGTTTATAAAAGTTAATTTTATAACTATGAACAGTAAAAGTACTATTCATCAGCGGACCCAACTTTATAAAATAAAATACCTCTTTTAATAACAAAGACGTACTCGAAGGAATCACTAAAATCGGGATTAAAACGAATAAGTTATTACGATTACAAGTTTACGCTAATTAAAGACTAAAAACGACAAACGAGCTGTCGGGGGGGGTGAGGGGGGGGGGGGGATGTCGTGAATAGTTAAAAAACTATTCATCGCAGAAAATCAAAAACTTGAAAATGTAATTATTTTGTTCACTCGTTTACTACAAAGACAGTGGACGTAAGAAAACTAGAAAGACGGCTTTAAAACGACCAAATTAGGTCATTTTTACAAAAAGTATATTTATAAACGTTTTCACTTTATAAATATTATTTTACTAAAACGATTGTCGGTGAGTTATGCTTATATAGAAATTGAGTGTTTATCTAAGTGCTATTATATAGGAGTTTCATAATGAGGCACTCTTCGGATGGCGTGTCGACGAGTTGTTTGGATTTACGATTTAATTTTTCTGAACTCCTCGTACTTAAGTATATAATTATGTAATGTACATGACCTCTTTTAATTTGATAGCCCGAACTATAGGACGAATGTAACAACTATAAGATTATATTCAATTGTTATTATTTAAAGTAACTCAGTACTTTACGACCTTAATTTAAATAGGGTTGAATCTATCGTCTTGCGTGACGTTATTATCTGATGATTATTTGGACTATCTGTACTCCAAGGTGCGTTCATAGCCCTCTTTTACAGTTTTACTGATTACTATTATTTGGAGTGAAAAACATTGCTTTGTTTTATTAAATTGGACGCAAGTGTTTAAAGTATATTTGATTATGTGTTTCCTAAGTAAGCGATAACCCTCCTGAGACCATTATCAATGAATGTAATTTGCATAGATGTAGTTGTTTTAATTGCATTATGTGGCAGCGAATGTTTATAAATAGAATTATGGGGATTAACCTCCCGTTTGGGTGATTAAGCTATTCTACCGGGAACGAACGTTGACCATGTCGGGACTTAGATGTGGCGCGGGTTACAACATCTGTTGACGGGCTAAATAATTGCTAAAATACTAATACAGGTTGGCTTCAGTTGTCATGAGATTAGTGCAACAGTAATTCTTGGTTTTGTTGAATTGTTGGGCATTATATGTTGTAAACATCACGGAGAAAGTCTTGCGGTCCTGCGTTATGTAAATACATTAAACCTATGAATTCACCATCATTTTTGTTTGACGTTGTAAGCAAGGTTTTTAGGAGGTCAATAGGCACGACGGTCGGTGCCAAGGATCGCATTGGTTTATGTTTGGATTGGCACTGTTATAGATGTATGTTGCATATGTTTTGGAGAATTCTATGTTATCTTTTGTGAATATATTATCAACGAACAATAAAGCTATAAGCTTTTGTATTTTGTCATTATTTAAATCCAATGTTATCTCAATCTAAACGACTTTTGTGTCGTTCGTATTTATATCTTGTGTTGGTGGATTCTTGAAAAGTAACTTGCCCCGGATCCTGTTTTCGATGCGAACCATTTTGGGGGTGTTACACATTGTATGTTATATGATGTATCCAGTATTGGTGATCAACTCGAAATGAAATATCAATGGATTCCGGCATAGAGTGAGTTTTCATTGTTAAACGTTTATGTACACATTTAATGACAGTCGACGTGTTCTAATTACAATATTAGCTGATGTGTTCTAATAACAATATTAACTTATCCACTGATTTAAATCATTTTTTTAACGGCAAGTTAGTAGTTAGTGATACGAGGCTACATTGAAATCCACTGATTTAAATCATTAAATACACAAACGTGAAAAACTAAAAAAAATAACAGTAGCTCTTAAACAATGCCTTATCATTTTGTTGTTTCTCCTTAAGTAGCTTTTCACCAACATTAGTTTCGGATTAAAAATCATGAACAAAAAGTATAAACATAATCACACATAATACATAATGGTAAAGGTAATAGATACATGACTCGACAATAGGTGGTGGAGCCGCTAATTCCGATGGAGGGCCTTCAGTTTGTAAGGGTTGGCTAGTTGTAGCGGAGAACCCGATACAGCAAGCGTAATTTTTTTCCTGCATTCCCGAGTGAAAATTTATATACCTAAAACAAAAAACAAAAGCTCATCACTTCCTCAGAACTCCAATCAACAAACAGCTAGTATAACATCATAAAAAAATTACATTATCAATTATCATATTTAAAGAAACTGATTCTCAGGTAAGTGGATGGGAAGAATCAGTTTTTAACTCGAGGGTTGTTCATATGACAGGTAATAAAACTAAGTTTCACAATACCCATAGCTAGAAACAAATTGCCAGATGAGCCCATAAGCTGGCAAAATAAGCGATTCTATAAATGAAGTTTACTATTGCATTTTTTTACAAAATAAGTTGATTCATTAACTATTTTTTTAAAACTGATTACTTCAAAACATCTTATAAGTGGTTATTTTAAACATACAAAAGCTATCACCATCCTCCTTCTCAACCTCATAAAGACGCCACATCAGACGCATACACAGACACCTTCACATCATACACGTACTTCAAACCACAACAACCCTAAAAACAAAAAGTTAAAATTAAGGTTGAAGAAAATCTACATACCTTTCATCTTGAAGAATTTTCTGTTATGTACCTTCACCACATACAATCCTAAAAACCATAAATCAGAAGTCAATCAAAACCCACATAATCAAATCATCTAAGGTACACAAAACCCATAAAATTATACAAAAAAGCCCTAAAATCAAACCATTTAATCAATATACCAGCTTAACTACCTAAAAACCAAAAACCAATCAATCACAAAAACTAATCAATAACATCTTAACTGCCTGAAAACCAAAAAAAACCAAGTTTAGATTTTTTGTCATACCTTGAATCAGAGAATTTATTTTGCTTTCATGTTTCATTAGTTGGCCGGTGAATGTTTTTGAATGGCGGTGGAACCTCTGTGTGTGTTTTGGGTAATGAAAAATGATAATGGGAGAGACGCGTGTTTTATGACGTGTCTTTTTTTTAATATTAAACTTAATCGGGTCGGGCGGTATTTAATGGGTGCATTAAAACTGCCTCGGGGGAATAATCTTACTAGTTAATATATAAGGTATAATACGTAAACCAAGGATTAATATAAGTTTATTGCGTGAGATTAGGCTAGTCGTATGTTCGCTTTTCCTTCAGTGGTGAGAACCCCGAGATAAGAGTGCTTATTTAAAGTCTTAGTAATGCTCACATACAACTAGGGTTTGGTGTGTCTAAATGTGGAAAAGATGAAATTAGTTATTCTTATAACATGCATGTGTATTTATAGAGATGCATCTAGGATTATGTGGGATCCGTGGATATGATCTAACGGTTAAGAGAGACTCACGTGAGAGTCATCCCATGGAGAAAACAAGAATAATACGTGGTGTGGTTTCTTTACCTCTTGACGCTATGAGAATATTCATACAAGGCACAATCCACATGTCATAGCAAAATGTTTACAACAGTACAATAACGGTATGAGAGAACAAATTGCCATGTCAGTTGTTGTCTAGAGATTGATTCTCTGGACGAGATCCATTGTGACTTTAGATAACAGTTGTCTGGACAATTGATTCTCCAAGCACAACATGTTGAGCCTTTAGCCTTGCAAGTAGGGGTGTTCAAAAAATCCATGAAATTGACGAATTGAGACGACCCTCTCAGTTCGAAACCGAAAAAAACTGATAACCGAAGAAATCAAAACCGAGAAAACCCAAAATCAGAAAAACCCGCTTATCACGGTTTGATTTTAGTTTTTACTTTTAGTTATCCATGGTTACCCGAACCGAACCGTGTATAATACATGTAGGTTTCAATAAACCATTCATAAAAATATACAAGTATTAACTATATTATTGCACTACTTTTATCGTATATCACATATTTACTTATCTAATATGATAATTTACTAACGTCCATGGATTGCTTTTGATAAAAATGATCGTTACTTATAAACGCCAAATAAATAGTATTAGTTATTTTGTTACATAAATGTTTTTGTTGTGACAAAATAACTTTACTATGACTCTAAGCTCTTCCATGTTATTTAGTTATACTATAATGACATAATACGTTCTAATTTATGTTATTATTAATCCGATTTGATTCGATTAATTATTTAGAATGGTTAACCGTGACCCGAACCGTGGGTGACTGCTCATTTTGGGTACCCGCATGCCTGGTTACTCGTAAAGTACAATTCGATTTTGGATAGTAAAATGAGCTACCCACCCTGTAATGAATAGTTAAAATTTTGTCAACCACACTGAGCCGAATCGCCCCATAAACACCCCTGCTTGCAAGTCTGTCTTGGGCTTGCTATGCTCGTATGGGATTTATTTATTCATATGCTATTAAGAGAAAAGTTCTATGTAGAACACTATCTAACTAAAGAACAATCCACTCCATCTCAATCATCCATTTCATTTCCATCTAATGGTTTAGATTAATTCCTATTTTAATTTAATTAAAAACCTCACTTTCATCTTATTTTTTAAAATTAAATATCTCACAAACCGTTAATCGTTACACAAAACAAAACATACTATCGCGACGAGAATTAAATCATCTTTCTATAGAGGGGCATTTCTATATATTTTCGACGAACTTTTTTTGATTCTTTTTTCAGTCACGTCTGAAAAAATCACATGTGACTTTTTATGTGAATCCATTTGCAAGCCGCATAAAGAACATCTAAGCTGCGTAATATCAATATCAGGACCAACGTCCCACGAGCGCAACTTATCTTGGGTTTTTAGACTACGTCTCATAATGAGCCACATGTGAAACACATGACGTGGTATGCAATGCGAAAATCAAACTATAGAATACCATGGAACCTCAACCCCTTGCGGACGTATGGCCTCCCACGCACATTTAACAGAAAAACTAGTCACATTAGCATTTCCATCACGCCAACGTATGCAGTCCTCCGTATCATTCAGAACCAGAACAGGAATGAGGCCCAAGTTAGGGGCCTTGAGCAGCCACGCTTGGGGCCAATCCTAAGCCCCATTAGTTATAATATCCGCCACACACATACCAAGATGAAATCCGTTACTTGTAATGTCTCTCGGTGTAAGGAAATTAGCTAACGGTGACTGGTCACACCATGTATCATACCAAAGGGATGTTTGAAGCCCATTACCCACTTGTTTCCACAAAAAAGGTTTCACAACGTCACGGAGCTGAAGGAGTTTGCGCCATCCCTAACATTGACGCCTTAGGTCGAATGTCCCATAGTGTACGACCTTTAAGCTTATACATATGAATCCACCGGACCCACAATGATTCCTTATTAGATACAATGTTCCATATATGCGTAGTCATTAATGCAATGTTAAAAACCTTAAGAGACCGAATACCAAGACCTCCCTCGCGTTTAAGCAAACATATGTCTTCCCATGACACTTTTGCTTTCCTCCTTTTATACTCGCCATTACACCACAAAAACCCGTGTATGAGCTGTTGTATGTCATCGATTATGCCAAAAGGAATAGCAAGAACCGATGCCCAATAAACTTGCATTGACGAAATTACAGAATTGCACAGTTGAAGTCTACCTGCGACAACGATTTATTTTTCCAATCTCTTATGCGATTTCTTGCCTTTTCTATAAGAACTTTGCAATCCTTGTTTAAAAGTCTCGAGGATATTAGAGGAACACCAAGATAATTAACCGGCAACACACCCTCCGAAAACGGCATAACATTAAGTATGGATAACTTAACATGGTTCATAACATTACAAAAGAAAACCGTGCTCTTAGGAATGCTTGGAACCAATCCTGAAACCTGTTTAAATTCATTTAAGGAGTCCATAATAACAGTAGTCGATGCGACATCACCCCTTGAAAAGAGAAAAAGGTCATCGGCAAAACACACATTAATAATTCGAAGCTCCTCACACTGCTTATGGTACCTATATGAATCAGATAGTCGTACTCTCCTTTGCAGAATCAATGTCAAAACTTCCATAACTAACGTAAATAAGTATGGAGAAAGAGGATCACCTTGTCGAAGACCCTGCTTTCCTTTAAAGAAACCATGAATGTCACCATTTACGCAGATAGAGAACGAAGGAGATTTTACACAAGCCATGATCCACTTGATCATCAAAGGATGAAACCCAAAACATTTGAGAATAAAACCTAAAAATCTCCAATTAACCGTATCATATGCCTTCTGAATGTCAACCTTGAACGCACATCTTGGACGACCTCTATTGTGATGATAGTTATGAATAAGTTCCTGTGTAATAAGAATATTATCCGAGATCCGACGTCCTGGAACAAAAGCCGATTGGTTGTCACTTACAACCTCTTTAATTCCCCTAATAATTCGATTAGTAAGAATCTTACTAATACACTTGTAAAGCACATTACAGCATGAAATGGGACGATAGTCATTCACTTTAAGTGGGGTTGTCACCTTAGGAATTAAAGCAAGGAAGGTATGATTAACTTCCTTAAGAAGCTGCCCATTAACAAAAAAATCATGAACCGCCATGCAAACATCATGACCCGCAATGTCCCATCCTTTTTTAAAGAAAGCCGAAGTGTAGCCATCCGGTCCAGGGGCTTTATCATCCCCAATATCAAACATAGCACGCTTAATCTCTTCATTAGTAATTGAACTAACCATATGAGCATTAGTCGACTCAGAAACCTTCATCACAAAGAGACTAGTAAGGTCCAAGTCGTCACAAGCTGTACTAGTACCAAGAAACGATTCATAATAGGCAACAAACACCTCCAAAACAGAAGTACCAGTAACCTCCTCATTAGTAGCAGTTCTAATCACTTCAATTCGGCTTTTTCGGTTGCGGCTTTTTAAGGATTTATGAAAAAAAAATTCTTGATCACTAATCATGTTTAATGATTTGTTTATACATACCTTAAGTGATTTGCGTAGAAATGGAAGTTTACGATTAATAACATGTAAACGTTTATTTTTATCGTAAACGTTTTTACATTTTGTCATCTTCAAAACCTAGAGAGGTCGAAAAATATAAATAACATTTTTAGACATTATTTGTATTAACAATCTCCCCCTTTTTGGTGATGACAAAATATAAACTCATTTTGTATAAAAATAAAACGTTCAAGTTATTAATGAGTTTTAATCCATTTCTTCTCCTTTTTGTCGAATCCAAAAAGGTTTATTGTCGAATTATAGAGTGATAGAAATCGACGATGCCAAGACTCCCCCTTGATGTATGCTTCCCCTAGTTTGGGGCACCAAGGGATCGAGCTTATAATGTTTTGCAACAAAACCAAGTTAGAAATACAAGCGTAAGAAAACATTTCTAACTAGTAGCAAGATTACGACAAACATATGTGTTTGGCTATGTGGAGAAGAAATAGCCAACATGATTCATATAATTTACACATAAAGTAATTCATTCATAAAAAGTAACTCATACAATAAAGCATAGATTGCTTACAATACTAGAAATAACAAAAATAACTCATTCATAATAAAGTAGATTCATACATGAGAACCAAAGTTAAACAAATTACACTAATAAACTAAATACTTCATAAGTCCTAGGTGATTCTTAATTCATAGGAAATGACTTTGAGAAAAAGGTAGGGTGAAACATTATGTGGTAACATGAAAGATTTTTAAGGGTGTAGTGCAGAAGGTGAGGCAATGGCGGAGGTAAGAAGATACTCAAGGTGAGCAAACATTAAGTTCATCTCATCCCTAAGAGAGAAAATGAGATTTCGGTTGTGAAAACAACAAATACAATTTACCCCATGATAGTCAAATGTGTTGAAGTAAATGGGATGACCCATGAGAGGTGGTTGAGGTGGTGGTTGTGGTAAAGG
>BQNB010121954.1:0-20367 GCA_026074375.1 Tanacetum coccineum
CAATTTAGGAAACCTCAATCCTACTAGGATTGTTGTGACGATCGGTTAGGGCAAAAAGGAGGGGGTTCCCTCACTTTTTTTTCTTGTTTTTGCATTTAAGTCCTTATTATTAACATTTCACGACTATTTGCAAATACCGTTAAATAACTAATTACTTAACACTCGTTTTAGCTTAATCACTAATTAATATATTACACATAATATATTAATATTATTGTTTTACGTATCAACGTGTGCGTCCCCATAGGCTCATGTAATTTCCTGAACATATATTATTTGATATATGTACATATCCCAACATATCTTTATTTTGATTTTTTTTCATTTCTCTCTCTCTTGATTTTGGCATTTTGATTTGATAATTATCATATATTCAAAGTAACTATTTTGGAGGTGAAAATCATGTAAGAAATTACCTTTTTATTGAACGACTTAGGACGAACACGCAAAAGTAGTGTTTTTAATGAACAACTAAAATCTATTAACATCTTATTTTTGATAAATTGTTGATTTCAGATGAAAATCCCGTTTGAAGAACAATGTCGCAAAAATTACTCAATAAACAAAATCTTAAGAATCCATATTTGATGAACAGTTAGTTTTCTTAACTTTGTTTGATGAACAACTTTTGCATTCATTGATGAACAATGTCTATATATGATGAACTTTGATTCTACTATGATGAACATCACAATATTCATCAGTTTTTTTGATGAAGAAAGTTTTATATGATGAATTTTGATTCTACTATGATGAACATCACAATGTTCATTAGTTAGATCACGTTGTTCATCAGTTTTCTTTTATGAACAAAAATTCTATATGTTGAACTTTAATCTACAATTATGAACATCACATCTTTCATCAGTTAGATAAGGTTTTTCATTAGTTTTCTTTAAATGGAAAAAGTTTATGTATGACGAACATTGATTCTACTATGATGAACATCACAATTTTCATTAGTTAGATCACGTTGTTCATCAGTTTTCTTTGATGAACAAAATTTTTATATGAAGAACTTTGATTATGTTGTGATAAGTATCACAATGTTCATTAGTCTTCTTTGATGAACAATATTTTTATATGATGAACATCACAGTGTTTATAAGTTAGATCACGTTGTTCATCAGTTTTTTTTTTAATATTATTTTTCTTTTTTCGTTGAAGATCACGATGTTTAGGATGTTATTATTAGTATGTATTAAATCTAAAAGTGAATCTGGAACAGAGAAAGAGATAACTTATGGTGGATATGAAAATGAAGTTGCTGGTGTGAAAAAGGAAATTATGTGAGAGAAACAAGAATAGGGGAGTAGTTAGGAAAAGAAGAATGGAGGATGAGAAGAAATACACATATCAAGCGATGATATCTTTTTAGACTTTTTATTTTTATCCACTTTTCATAGGATCACAACCCTATAAGTAAAAGTACAAGGTCATAAAAACATGAATACTAATTACTCGTTAGACAATCAATTTTATGCAAAATAAGATACTCACTCTCATCTACTCCCACCCTTTTTAACTAAACCTACCTTGAAAATCATACATCTCAAAAACCGTTCAGATTATGCAAAACAAATTACATTATCACGACAACAATTAGTTATCTTTCCAGAAATGGGTCCTTTAATATATTTTTGATATTTTTGGTTTTTTGGGTGTTTTTGGTACATAAGTTTGCTTGATATATCACATGTGAGATAACAATAATACGTAAGCTCGAACATTCAGCATGTTGTCATAAAATGAGTATACGTATTTGTGTATAACTAAAGCTAAATCTTTGTTTTTTGCATTTAAAAATTAAAATTCTTAGCTTTCTAACCATATATCACACATATTTAGTAAGTTCAAAATTAATACAGTTTATGTATAGAAGTTGGAGAAAATATATGAATTTTTATTTGATATTCAAACCCGCTTGATGTATCACATCTGATATAACACTAATATGTAGTTTTAATTATCACGCATCAATAACTACAGATTTAGTTCTAAGCTTGTAAAGCTAAATTGTAGCTTATCACATAAAGCAATTACAATTAACATATCTAACAAACCCATGCAAAATATAATAAATATAGAATTCATGTTCTTGACATATCTAAATCTTTAAGCGATGAGAATTAAGTCTTCATGGTTAAATGACTCATGAACCCTAATTAGGGTTTTCAACCCACCAACCCTTACCACGACCAAACAACTAAAACTAACATATCAGATCTACACAAGACAATTAAAATGTGTAATCACCCAGAATTTGATACCACCAATGAAAACGCAGTGTAACATATAGCAATTTAAATTTATTTAACAATTAAACTTGTCGTTAATCAGATTAAAGCACACAATGGAAGACTCAAATAAAATAACTTTTGCACCAAAATATTTCCCCCCATGAACCCTTATACACTAACATTTAATCAACCATGTAGAATACAATAAATTACATACTTTATGCAAACCAACAAATACGAATAATTTTTGATTTTGATCTTCAAATCATGAAACAAAAAAAGAACCATGAACAACAATGATGAACTAGTCACAACTACAAACTTCTAATCAAAGTATGATCTGACGCACAGTTAGTCCACATTAACACTCAAACGACTCCCTTCATATGTTAGTCTTAATTCCAGATCATAGGATAAAGAGTTATTGATCAAATCAAGAAGCGTAAACATACACACACACAAAACATACAATGTGTGCATGTTTTGGCTTGTTGGGAATCAAGATCCACATTTTTGGGAGGTCAAGGAAGCTCAAAATACTTAAAATGCATAGTTAGAGTTAGAAAGAGAGAGAGAGAGAGAGAGTAGAGAGAGAAATACGGAAAGATGTGTGTTTATTAGATTAGAAAGAAAGGTAAACACACATACACAAGTGAGCTTCACCCTCCTAGTAAAGTCTTGCAGGATTTATATAGGATCTTATACACACTCATTTACTATAATGATAGTTCTAGTACATGTGTATAAGGCTTACAATAATCTAATGTAATTCTTGTAAATGTCATCATATTTTGAGGCTAACAATCTTTCTCAAATGTGGTGACATTTGGGAATTACTTACAACATTTCCTACAAGTAAAAACATTAAAGTCTTCCAAAGCACAACCAAAGTTGAGGATGTCTTTAGTGTCTTTTGACTTCTACATGTACCCTAGCTTGGATCTCTTTTCTTTACATGTAGGCAAAATACTATAATAAGTATGAATTGGGTTAACTTCCCCCAATTCATACGACATGTCTTTTAAAAACTTCTTCATACACTTATTTTTGGTGAAGTTTCTGAATCGGCTTCCCCCAAAACTAAAAACCGTCTTCAGCAATTTCAAAACTTTGATGTAGTTTGAAAGATCTTCTAACTCTGAAGTTTGAGCAAGCAGCGGAATTTGTAGAAGCTATGTAAAATGTAGAGGGGGTGAATACGTTCCCGTCATAAACTTAAATATTTCGTATCAAATAACCAACCAAGTGTGCGCAATATGAAAAGTATCAATAATAGTTCTACAACAACTTTACATATAGTAGAGAGCATTAAGTAAATCACATCACAACATTATAAACATAAACACTATGTAAACACCAAGCCACAACACATACATAATCAACAGAATATAAACAACAAACCATGCAAATATAAGCACGATGCAAATATATGTGTAAAACGATAAATGCAAATATAAATGTAAAGTGATAAGTAAAAGATAGTAGAAAACAAACACGATGATTTATAGTGGTTCGGTCATGAAGCTCCTATTCGCCTTACTTCACTCCTCGAGTACCCAAATCGAGAGTTACTTCATTAGTCCATAAGCTCCTTTTACAGCGGAGAAAACCTTACAACGTTGCTTATAATATTTTACGACACTAAGCTAAATGTACAGTCCTTCGGGTACAACCAAGCCCATTATGTTTATGGCCAACATAATAAACCCTCACATTGCTTACAATATTTTGCAACACTAAGCTAACTGTCTAGTCCTTCTTCAGGTACAACCAAACCCATTATGTTTTGTGGCCCAAGATAACAAACCTTGTGTTTTAAGGCCTAAACACATAAACCATTTGACAAGATGGCTTCAATGTATGAAGATGACAAGAGCACCAATCTTGTTGTTGTGGATCTTCATATGTGTGTGCTTGTGGTGGATGAGGATGGTAAGGTCTCTAATCTTGCTTGAATGGATCATCAAGTAGAAATATGCTTACAATAAATGAGAGTTATAAACATTATGATAAAGAGTAAATTGTAGTTTTAAGGGTGTGAAAATGTATGTTAAACATGAGAGAAAATCTGATCTACATGTGTGTAAAAATCCATTTCAAAGTATAAAAATGAGCCACTATTTATAGGCAAAAAACTGATGGACGCTCCCCGATGGTTTCTTGATATATAAGGAAACCAACTGATATTTAAGGAAATCGTCTAACATTTAAGAAAACCGTTCGAGTCTAACAACTCATTTTTTTGTCTTTTATGGTTGCTTGCAAACCTTAACTAAATCTTGCATAATCTTACAAGATTGAGTTTCTAGAATCCTAACTCAAAATTCAAATTCAAATTTACATTTTATTAAAACATTTTTACTTGTACAAAAATAATTTGTATTTTATCTTTTATAAAGATGTTTTTACATATTAAAATGTAATTTGTTAAAATGTAATGTGTATGAAAAATATTTACGTTGATCGTAAATCAAGTTTTACATTACCTTTATTTTTACCTTAAATGATTTACGTGTTAGGACTCTAGAAAAAACTTGGTCACTTCAGGAATTCACAGTCTTAGCTCGTAGTCCGCGAATGTATTAGTTAGCAAGCTAACTGGGCCGGCTCATGGAAAGCCCAACCGAACCCATGTATAATAACTGTTGGGAATTATGTTTTCCTGACTTAGTACTGTTTGTGTTAGTTAGTTAGTACTGCCAGTACATCTGTTAGTACTGGTAGTAGAGTTAGTACTATTAGTAGTAAGTTGGTACTGCTAGCATATATTAGTTAGTACTGTTAGGAGATATGCATGAGTTATAATAGGAATAGATATGCATTATCTTTTCACATGGTTTGTAAGCCCATTAGGGTTTCCTTTGTATATAAAAGGAACCCTACGGCACTAGTTATACACACAAGTTTTCACAAATATTCATAGTTAGTATTCTGTAACCTAGCAAATTAATATAAATCAAAGTTTTGTTTTATTCATTGTTCTTCTTAGCAGTATAAGTTAGTTTTCGCATAACTTATATTGTTCATAGTCATTGTTTCTCTTGTAGTTAGTTTGGATCTATCCAGATTGGCTACCACCCTTAACAGGCTAGAAAGATCTATTCAGATTGGGATCAACAAGTAGTATCAAAGCTTGTTGAGAAACTCTGAGTAAGAAGAACCAAAACAACACCACAAACACCCACACACCCACCATCAGCAGAACCACAACAAACCCAAAACACAAACACCACAACCCACACGCACCAAACCAATAACAATCAACACCCGAACCACCCCCAAACAGCAACACTCACAAACCAACCCCATCCACAACCCGCAGAACCAAGCCACGACACCACCAAACAACAAAGCTCAACCCACACCTACAAACATACACAACAACACAACCACCACCTACCAAACCCAAAACCAACCACTAAAAACACACAACACAAATCCAAAAAAAACCGACAATCAACCACAGAGAACGAAAAACCGCCCCCAGTCCACCAAACAACAAACCACAGCGATAACCAAAACCCATCACTCCAAACACCAAACAAAACTACCAACTAACCACACACCACCCCCCCCGCGCACAAAACCGAAAACACACCCAAAACCAACACACACCCACAGAACAAAAAACAGGCAGACACGTCAAACCACTAACACACAAACAGCCCCAACCTAGACGAAAAACACGAACAAAACAACCCACCCAAGCCAAAACAAAAACATCACAAACCAATCAACACAAACAACAACTCACAAACTCACACACCAAAACACAACACACATCCCCACCAACCATCCCAAACCGAAACAACACAGCCGATTCCCAAGAACCCCACCCACACCCCTCCAACCGCAACAACAAACAACCCCACACAACACACAAACATACACACAAAACCTCAAAACAACCCACAAAACCCACCACATCACACAACCACCACCACTACAAACGAAACCCAAACTACACCACCCAACCCCACCACACCGAAAACAACTACACCAGCGACAAACACACAAAAACCCACAACCACGCTAAACCCCGCAACTCTACCAAAACACACCTATCACAAACAAACAACACCCAAAACAAATTAGCACCCCACCAGGCCAAGTACCACCCCACCGCCAACAAAGACAAACCACCCGCCCCCCCCCACCCCCCCCCCACACAAACCAGCCCAACACCACAACCACAACTCAACCCACAGACACCACCCCCATAAGATCAGAATCCCTACGCCACCCACTACAACACACAAAATCATGCTTACTCCCACAACCCCGATCCAACACCAACCCAAACATAACCAAACCACAACTCCCCCCCAACCCAATAACAACAAACAAACCCCAACCAACCCACACCCACGAGACATTCCACCCAAACCACCCACACGACAATACCACCACCCCAACAACACCAACTCAAACACAAAAACCAACAAAAGTCCCAAACCCCCCCACCCACACCACCAAACCAACCCCAACCCAAACACCCCCAAACAACACATCCAAAGAAAAACACCCCACCACACACAGACTCCCGAACAAAACACAACAGCCACGAAAAACAACACCTACCACAGCCTCCGGACGAACACCACAAACCGAACAAAAACCAGCGACCACCACTACCCAAACAACCGCAAACCCAACTCCCAGTAACACAACAACCCACCTACCCCCCCCAAATACCACAACCACAACAACCAAACTAACCACAATCAAAACACCCAAAGCCAACACACAACACAACAACAACCAAAAAAACACCCACCCCAAAGCAACACCAAACTAAACACCCCCGAACAAAAACAACTAACCACACCACCACACCAAACCACCAACAAAACCCAACCCAAACACCACTAATCACCCACAGACACCTACAAACCCAGACCAAACCACACCTCCTACCCCAAGAACCAAAACCACAACCTCCACAACCCCACAACACAAAAAAATACAACAAGCAACATCGCTCCCTCCATAACAACAACACACAACAAACGACAACAACAACGACACAAAACACCACCAAACTCAACAATCGACACACTCCTATAAGACCCACCCCACCACCACACACCCAACCCACCAACACATCACACCCAACACTCACCACCCAAAGAACCCCACAACACCAACACCACAAACAGCACCAACACTAACCCACACCCCCCAAACTCACCAAAGTACATCGCCACCCACACCCAAACACAACTCATAAAACAATCCACAAACACCCAAACAATTAAACACCCAACTGACAACACCCACCAACCCCCCAACACCCAAACCCCCCACACACCACACACCCACAAACCACCACAACAGAACACACATACACAATCACCGAAAAACACAACAAAAACTCACAACACACCCCAACAAAAACTAAAACCCTCACAAACAAAGTTTGCACACACACAACCCACAACAACCCTACTCATACACCACAAACAAACCCACCACCAACCCACACCACAACAACCAAAAGACACCCCCAAACCAAACACACACTAAACACAACCACTCCAACCCACTCAACAGCAAAACACCTGACACCCTCACCCCCACACCAACACCCCCCACCCCCACCACAACCACCAAATAACAGCACAAACCACCTAACCAAACCCACAAACCAACATACAAAAACACCCAACAACCCAAAACCCCCGCAACAACCAGACCATCAAACCCAACCACAAATCACCCCCAAACACCCACAAACACAACAATCACCCACACTAACAACCACACTACACCCACCCCCAACCGACCCCCACACAAAACTCAAACACCCAAAACCAACAACAAGAACCACCCCACACTACCCCAACAAAACAGACCCACGCAACACAACATACCAGAACCACCCACTCCACAAAAACAAACCAGTACGGAGCACTTCCAGCTTATCTCCACGCAACCCTAAAGCCTTAACTTATTACCCCAGGTTTTAACGCCCATTCATGGTTACCTATGACTATACCAGTAACCCACCTTCCCTCTTTATCCACACCAATTCACCAATCTTCAGCCTTATGTATTCTTGTAACCTCGCAAATTAATAAAACACAAAGTTTTGTCTTATCATTGTTCTTTCTTAAGAATACTTACTATTACCGCAAAACTTCAATCGTTCCCTAGTCATTGTTTTCTATCAGATAGTATAGAAGCTATCCAGAATAGTGCTGACCACCCTTAACAGCTAGACAAGAACATTCATCAATTTGGGATCACTAAGTGGTATCAAAGCTTGTTGATAACTCTGATAAAGCAAACCAAAACAGATCTGTTAAAAACCTGTACTTTCAGATCAATTTTCAATGCAGGAAAGAGCATGAAACTCATGATGACAAAGCTGAACAATCACCACCAGTTCCACCAAACAATATGCCCCATCACACTCTGTCAACCATTACTCCCTATTCTAAAAAAGAAAGTTATATGACATATGGGCCATGAAAATGGAACATTACTTGGGGCAACAGACCATACCTAATGGAATCTTATCACAAAGGAAATGGTCCAGTACAATCCCTCAAACAAATATCAAATGACAAATAAGAGTTTTTGCCTCCTAAAACTGCTAATGAGATTGCTAGAGAAAGAGAAAGAAAAGCAAGGACTACCTTGATCATGTCTATACCAGAAGACCATTTAGCAAAATTTCACAAAATGACTGATGCTAAAGAGATGTGGGAAGCTATCAAATCCAAATTTGGTGGCAATGAATAATCTAAAAAGATGCAGAAATACATTCTAAACCAATAATTTGAAAGCTTTTCTGTATCCAACTCAGAAGGATTACACAAAGGTTATGACTGGTTTCAGAGTCTTTTGAGTCAACTTGAGATTCATGGTGCAGGCGTCTCCACTAAAGATGCCAATCAGAAGTTCCTTAGGTCTTTACATGCTTCCTGGTCCCAAGTATCCTTGATCATGAGGACCAAGCCAAGAGTAGATAGTCTTAGTTTTGATGATCTCTACAACAATCTTAGAGTCTTTAAGCCTGATGTTAAAGGCTCTATTGGATCATCTTCTAGTGCACAGAATGTCTCCTTTGTTTCTTCTAGCACTAGCAGTACTAATGATGTTAGTACTGCTTATGGTGTTTCTACTTCTTCTGGCCATTACTCACAAAAGGGAAGGCTCTTCATCATACACTAATGAACTCGTGTACTCTTTCTTTGTTAATTAATCAAGTGGTCCCCAATTGGATCATGAGGATCTTAAACAGGTTGATGAGTTTGATTTAGAAGAGATGGATTTGAAATGGCAAGTGGCCATGATTTCCATGAGATTGAAGAAGTTTTACAAGAAGACAGGGAGAAATGGCAAGTGGCCATGACCAAGGTTGAGTGCTTCAATTTCCACAACATGAGGCACTTTGCTAGAGAGTGCAGATCAAAAGGAAATCAAGAAAGCAGAAGGAGAGATGCAGGGAACATTGGATATAAAGCACAAGACAATAGGAGGAGACCTGGAAAACACGAGGAACCTAAAGCTTTGGTAACTCTTGATGGGGATGGTGTTGATTGGACTGGTCATGCAGAAGATGAGCAAGAGAACTTTGCTTTAATGGCTTACAACAATTCAGGCTTCGACACTGAGGTAACATCTTGTTCAAAAGAATGTGAGGAATCTTATGCTAAGCTTAAGAAATTATATGATAAACAAAGGGAACAACTTAGTGATGCTAGTATAGAAATTTAAGCCTATACTTAATCTTTAAAAAAGGTAGAAGCTCAATTGGTCTGTCATCAGAAAAATCAACTTGTTTATGAAGAAAAAATTAGGTTTATGAAAATTGATTTAGATGATAAAACTAATGTGCTCATATATCATAAGAAACTATTAGCAGAAGCTATAAAAGAAAAGGAAGAATTAAAAACCAAACTTGAAAATTTTCAAAGTTCTTCTAAAGGTCTTAGTAAACTGTTAAATTGTCAGATGAGTGCTAAGGACAAATCTGGGCTTGGGTATGGAGATCAAAGTCTTAAGTTATGAAAATGAAGTTTGTGAAAGTGTATTTGATAGTAGGTCTAGTGATGTAGAAGATAGTCCTGTGTATAATAGATTTGAAAAAGTTAAAGGAATGCATGCAGTTCCCCCTCAATGACAAGAATCTATATGCCTCCTAAATCTGATTTTGGAATAGATTAGTCAAAGATTACATATAGTGAATCTGATGCTAAAACCAGTGATTTTGCCTCTTGCGAATCTAATTCTAGTGTAGAAACACTTGAATTTGTGCCTAAACTAGCTGTAAATGAACCCAAAGTTGTCAGTAAACCTAAAGTTTGGTCTGATGCTCCTATCATTGAGGAGTATGAGTCAGACTGTGATGATGAATATGTGATTAAACCTTCAAAAGAACAAGAAAAACCTAGTTTTGCTTTTGTGAATACTGTTAAGCATGTAAAAACTCCTAGGGAAACTGTTAAAGAACAAAACACGTGTAGTCTGAGTCCTAAAGCTAACAAGAAAGACTGGAATGGTTTAATGTCTAAAAAGTTGGGTTTGGGATTTGGGTTTACTAGAAAGGCATGTTTTGTATGTGGTAGTTTTGGTCATCTTATTAGAGATTGTGATTTCTATGAGAAAAGAATGGCTAAACAGGTTGAATTGAACAAACAGAAGGGTAAGGGTACTGGTCAAGGGGAGAATAGACCAGTGTGGAACAATGTGCAAAGATTGAATCACCAAAACAAGTTTGTTCTAAAAGTAGTACTAACTAAAACTGGCAGATTCCCAGTTAATGCTGCTAGACAAACTCTTTCTAGTAAAGCAGTAGCAACTAGTACTGCTAGGAAAGTTAATACTGCTAGACCCATTTTGTAAATGAAATCAGACCAAGATATAACTTTTTTAAGTCAATTCTTCTATTAGTAACGCCATTAATATAGAACAACAGCACCAAAAGCAAATTTTACAAATCATAAAGTAAATACTGTTGGGGACAAAACAGTTAGTGCTATTGGGGGCAATAGGGAAACTGCTGTTAAGGCCTCAACAGGTTGTAATTGGAGATACAAATGACATTACTGGAACAAAGTCTCCAAATACAATAGTAGATCAAACTCTAGTAAAAATGTTAATTTTAAAGATCCACTAGGCAGACCCAAGTCAGCAATGGCTTGGGTCCCTAAGAGAAACTAAGTTCTCTTATTTAATGTGTTGGATGATCCTCAAAAAGCTTTAAAGAATAAAGGAATTGTTGATAGTGGATGTTTCAGGCACATGACTGGGTTATCGTTAGAGAAGATACTGCTAGGGGTCTAAAGTGTAAATTGTAACGGTTTCTTCGCCATTGGGTTTGCTCACCCTATATAAACCATTCCAAATTGCACAATTCACTCACCTAATCTCTCTCTCAAGCTCTCAATTCATAAACCCTAATCCCTCTAATCGACGACAATCCCAATTACTCAAAATTAACAACAATGGCTGCCTTTGAATCTTGCCCCAAGCATAACATGGTTTCATATAAAAGACTGAAGGAATGCTCAGTTTCATGAGATTGTGGACTTTCTATCGCGAAGCTTGATTTTCTATGCTCTCACTATAAGTCCTAATGTCTTTACTTCCCTTATTGAATAGTTTTAGAACTCAGCAGTGTCCCAAACAGTCAATAATGTCAGTCAAATCAAAGCCACTATTAGTGGACAAACTGTATTGATCTCGAAATCATCAATTAGAATAGATCTTCTATTTAATGATGATAATGGGATTGATTGTCTCACAGTTGCAGACATTTATGAAAACCTTCCATTAATGGGGTATGAGGGGGATCTTACAACTCTTACTTTTTAAAAATCCCTCTTCTCTCTAGAATGGAAGTACCTTATTCATATCATCATTCACTGTCTTAGCTCAAAAAGTACTTCTTGGGATCAATTTCCCACTAATGTTATATCAGCAGTAATTTGCCTAGCTACTGATAGAACATTTAACTTTTCTAAAATGATTTTTGATGGTATGAATAGGAACTTGGAGGCTAAGAAGAAATTTCTTATGTATCCAAGGTTTGTTCAAGTGTTTTTAAACACCTTCTTCAAAATTTACTGCCCCTTGGATAATCTTCCAATACTAGTCCTTTCTAAAAAGGTTTTTACTAATATGACAAGAAGAGGACTCCACTTTTCAGGACATGTGACACCTTTGTTTCCTACTATGTTAGTACCTATAGCAGTACAAGAGGGTGAAGGTTCAGGAACACACATTGAACCCCAACCAACACCCTCTCCTACTCAACCTAGTGTAAGTGATCAAACCCATGTTACTGAATCATCTTCTAGACCAGAAAACACCCAAAACTCTAGGAACACCTTAGAGGGCACTGGTGGGAGTGAAGGGGATCAGGTTCAGTTACCCTATGATAGTCCTCTTTCAGGTGGTCACACATCTGACAGTGCTGAGGGTGGCTTGAACCTAGAGGAGTTATTTGTTCTTTGCACTAACTTGTCCAGCAGGGTTCTTGCTTTGGAAACTTCTAAGGATGCTCAGGCTATAGAGATCCTTTAATTGAAAACTCGCATCAAGAAGCTGGAGAAGAAATGTAAGCCCAACATCTCACACCACAGAGCATGTTTAAGGAGTGTGTCTATTTTATCCATGAAGAAAAGGTTAGGTAAGAAGGAGTTTGTATCCAAACAGGGGAGGAAAAATGTCAAACCAGGACCAACTTTGGATGACATTGCCTTTGATAATCTTGATGCTGATTTAGCTCATGGTATAGACTATATGGACACAAAGGAAGCTGTGAATAAGGGGAGGCAAAGTAAAGAGACTGAGGAGCTAAATGTGACACATGATACAGAGGTTTTAGAAAAAGGAGGAAGCAATGAAGAACCAGTTAATGTTGCTGGTAACATAAGAGTTAGTACTAGTGTGCCTGAAGTTAGTACTATTAATATTTAGTTACGGCCAGCAGTCAGAAGTAGTACTGCTACTCCAATGGAACTACTCCTACCTACAACAAGTATGTTTGGATAATGAAGATATAACACCTGCTTGAAACTCTGTGAAAATTAAAGGATGACAAAGGACAAAGCTGACAGGTGTGGTATATTTTAAAGAGTTGAAGAATTGATAATGCTGCAAGATAAAGTTTTAACTGTGCAGCCCTTCAAAAAATAGACCCCTAAAGATACAAGGCAAGGTTTGTTCTTGAAGAGGAGCTGAGCTGCAAAGAAGCCTAAGAAAAGTGATTGGATGCAGCTCAATTGGCTATGGATGAAAAGGTTGCAAGACAGGTTAATGCTGAACTGTAAGCAGAGTTAAAAAGAGAAAGGGTTGTGCTTGAAGAAGTACTAGCTGTCTTAAGCTAGCGAGGAGTTTGATGAAATCAAAGAAAGGATGAATGCAGATACACTTTTAGCTAAAAGACTTCAAGAGGCAGAAAGGGAACAATTCACTGTTGAACAAAGAGCTAAATTTTTGCATGATACTATTGCAGCTCAGAGGAAGTTTCTTGCAGAACAAAGAGCAGTAGCTATCAGGAGCAAACCTCTCACCTAAAAAACTCAGTTAAGAAATCAAATGATAACTTTCTTAAAGAATGTGGGAAGATATACACACAGTAAACTAAGAAACAAGAAGTTTGAAGAAGTTCAAGTTTTGTATGAAAAAGCAAAGAAGTCTATTCAAGACTTTGTTCCTGTTGGTTCTGTTAAAGATGAAAGATTAGTAGAGAAGATGAATAAGAAGGTAGCTGGTAAAGATACTTCAAAGAACAAGAAGGTTCTTGGAGAACCTGACAGTACTAAAATGGAAGTTAAACAAGAAGAAGTTAAGGAGAGTACCAGGAAGAGACCAGGTACAATATTAAAGTATGAAATTGAAAGCATAGAAAAGAAGGCAATGGAAGCTATACACAAGGCTTGTTAGTGATGCTGCAAGAAGGAATAAAAAAAAGTCTAAGAATGAAAAGAATGTCTAAGAGAAAGAAGACAGATTATGACCTTGAAGAAGAAGAGCATCTAAAGACTTTTCTGAAGATAGTTCCAAATGAAGAAGGAATAGTAGATTATGAAATCCTGGAGAAGAGATTTCCAGTTATTAACTAGGAATCAAAATTATATCATTATGACAGACATGGAGCAGAGGGCATCTACTATAGGATCTTTAGATCTGAGAAGCTGCTAGATGGGATATTTAAAAATCCTTTTATCAAGATGGTGACAAGTTAGATAGGCCTGGATCTTGTGGAGTTATATAACCTGGTTATGTAGAGGTTTGAAACAACTACTCTAGAAGGTGTTGATCTAGTTCTTTGGGGAGATTTAAGGACAATGTTTGATGCAAATGCAGAAGATGAACTCTGGCAGAATCAAGGAAGATCGAATCTTAAGAGCTGGGATTTCTATGAGAATTATAAGGTTCATACTTTGATACTGGAAGATGGTACTGAGATTCATATGCTTGCAGAGAGGAAGTATCCACTCATAAAAGAAACACTTAAGAAGATGATGTATTTGAAGTTGGTAGATGAGTCTGCAAGTGATGGTGCTTATAATCTGCTTAAATCTATTCAAAAGCATATTGATGAATCTGGAAGCTATGATGGAAGTGAGAAGGATCTTTAAGTGTTGGTTTTATAACCACACAACAAATTGTCATCAGTTCACCATGTCTAACAGAAATCAAGAACTGGGTAGTCCAGAGCAAACAGCTTCTGGTAAAGACTTCTCAAATCCGTTAATGGCTGGTAATTTGCCAAAAACTATATGGTTCTTAACTCACCATGCTTCACAGTAAAGAGTTGGCTAGTCCAAAGCAAACAGCTCTTGGTAAAGACTTCTCAAATCCGTTGATGGTTGATAGTTTGCCCAAAACTATATAGTTATCAATGCACCATGTTATTGCAATGAAGCATTGGCTATTCCAGAGCAAACGACTACTGGTAAAGAAACATCAAATCCGTTTATGGCTGGTAGTTTGCCAAAAACTACAAGGCCAACTTAGTTGGTGTTGCTGAGTTGCTGAGATGCTGTAAAGATGACAAAGACTGGAAGCTAATGAATGTTAAATATTACAAAGTCACAAAAGAGTTCAAGTTCATCAAAGAGTAGATTAAATAATAGTTATGTGTTTGGATACATCCTCCAAGTGATCAAGAAGCTTAAACTAAAGAAACATGAAGGTTAACAAGTGAACATCATGTTTAGGGGAGGATTGTTGGGAATTATGTTTTCCTGACTTAGTACTATTTTTGTTAGTTAGTTAGTACTGCTAGTACATCTGTTAGTACTGGTAGTAGAGTTAGTACTGTTAGTAGTAAGTTGGTACTGCTAGCATATATTAGTTAGTATTGTTAGGAGATATGCATGAGTTATAATTGGAATAGATATGAATTATCGTTTCGCACGGTTTGTAAGCCCATTAGGGTTTCCTTTGTATATAAAAGGAACCCTACGGCACTAGTTATACACACAAGTTTTTACAAATATTCATAGTTAGTATTCTGTAACCTAGCAGATTAATAGAAATCAAAGTTCTGTTTTATTTATTGTTCTTCTTAGCAGTATAAGTTAGTTTCCGCAAAACTTATATTGTTCATAGTCACTGTTTCTCTTGTAGTTAGTTTAGATCTGTCCAGACTGGCTACCACCCTTAACAGGCTAGAAATATCTATTCAGATTGGGATCAACAATAACCCTCTCCACACATGGAGAGGGTATACAAGTGTGTTTTTTTATGTATTCTCCTGTCCATCTCGCTCACTAGCTTTCTCTCTCTAGAATCATAAGAATCTTGGTGTGTGATTAAGATAAATTGTTATCCTATAATTGGTATCATGAGCCATAGGGTGGGTTGAGTGATGTATCGTTTTGTTTTTAGCTTGTTCAGGCTTATATAATGCTTATTTTAGATTCAGCTTATTTTCTTTTGTGCTTATTTCATAAAAAGCTTAATTTTTTCTCTTAGAAAACCATAAGTAGACTTCTTTCAAAACTTATACGTGACTTATCTGGGTTGTAACAGCTTATCCAAGCTTATTATAACTTCTTTAGTCACGTAGCTTATTTTCTAGTTTTAGGTGGTTTTTAGCTTATTTCGTAAACAAGCTTAGCACTTTCTTATTAAAACTAATTATAACTTATTTGTAAGACTTTTTCGTAGCTTATTATCTTGTTAAACTGCTTATTACATCTTATTTTTAGTTTATTTAGTCGATGTATAGATTTAAGCTTATTGGGGTTTTACTTAAGTTCACTATAAGAAGCTTTAATCATTCATTTAAAACTTGTTACAGGGACTTACGCGATTTGACCTAATGTTTCAAGGTGGTTTGAGTAACTCAAAACAAGCAGTTTGATACTGGGACTTACGCGATTTGAGCTCTAACTTATCACGTGATTTAAGCTTTCTTAATCAAGCGATTTGTTCATAGAGTTAGGCGGTTTGATCTTTTATTTGGACTAGGCGATTTGACAACGGATAAAAGGCGGTTTGATTCGAATCAGGCGATTTAGATAAAGGAAGAAGAAGAGAATAAATTTAGGCAGGAAATTATATTTAAATGTTTAGAGCCCTAATCTATTTTACACATTTAACCCCTGAAGTTTAAACTACATTTTAGCTTTCGTCCTTAGCAGTTTTAGTCCTTTAAAGTTATAACTCAATTGCACTGTTAGTTCTTAGTGTTTAATTAACATCCATTAGCCCTCTTAACTTGAAATAACTTTCACTGTTAGTCCTAAATCAAGCAAGTTATTACACCGTTAGTCCTTTTCAAGCTATAAAACAATACACTTCATAACAAACATTTAGAAAATCATTCAAGTTTCACAAATCACAACATCACTTAATCTACTTAAGATCCTTAACATTATTTCACACATCAATCAAATCATTATGTCCACCATGTCTACAATGGCTGAGAATGTTATTGCAGTGGGTTCTAAGAACCGTCCTCCTATGCTCGAGAGAAGTCAGTTTGATTCATGGCAGAGTCGAATGTGCCTTTACATATGTATAAAAGAACATGGTAAACAACTTCTTGAGTAAGTCAAAAAAGTCCAATTTAGTTTAGAATGATTCCTGTTCCAGGAACTACAACCACACCTGCTACTACAAGAGAGAGAACTTTGGATGATCTTACACCTGAAGAGAAGATATGTAAAGCATGTGACGTCAACGCAACCAACATCATTCTTCAAGGTTTGCCACATGATGTATACTCTCTTTTGAATCACCACACAAATGCTAAGGAGTTATTAGATAGAGTCAAATTGCTTATGAAAGGTTCAGAACTCTCACTGCAAGAAAGAGAATCTAAGTTGTATAATGAGTTTGACAAGTTCACATCTAAGAAAGGTGAAACTATTCACTCGTATCACTTACTGTTTGTTAAGCTGATTAACGACATGAACATTATTGGGATGACCATGCGACCACTTCAAGTTAATATAAAGTTTGTGAATCACCTTCAGCTGGAATGGAGTAAATTTGTTACAGATGTAAAGTAAGCAAAGGATATGCACAACTCAAATTTTGATCAACTTTATGCATATCTAAGGCAACATGAAGCCCGTGCTAATGAAGGTCGAATGACGAGGCAAAGATTTCTAGATTCTCTTGCTCTGGTTGCTAACTCATATAACTCTCCTCCAGTCTACACCAGTCATCAGTCACAGTACAATTAAAAGTTCTCAGCAATCCCTCAATAACAACAATCCCTTACACCTCTTTAACAACAACAATTCTATTCACATCCTCTCATCAACAATCATATCAATCACCACTTTTCCATCAACAAGCAGATGAAGCACTTGTTGTTCATCATCAATAACCTGCAGTGTTTCCCCAAATTGATTCAGGTCTTGCTGTACTAAAATTTCTTCCAACTAATGATCCCATTGAAAGTCTCAACAAAGCTATAGCATTCTTAAGTACCGCTATTACTTCAAGATATCCACAGACCAACAATCAACTCAGGACTTCGTCAAATCTAAGGAACCAATCTACTATTCAAGATGGTAGGGTAACAGTGCAAAATGTGCAAGGATGATAGACTCAGAGTTATACGGGTAATGTTGCAAGGGGTAATGCTACTGGACCAGAGATTATTCAGAACACAGGAAATGCTACTGCAAACCAATCAAAGGTCATTTGATGCTACAACTACAAAGGTGAAGGTCATATGGCAAGGTAGTGTACTCAACCAAAGAGGGCATAGAATTCAGAATGGTTGAAGGAAAAGATGCTGCTAGCACAAGCTCAGGAAGCGAAAGTTGTTTTAGATGAAGAACAACTTGCATTTTTGGCAGATACAGGGGAAAGAGTTGATTCAGGCATAGATGCTCGCGCACTAACAACCACTGCAATCTTCCAAATAGATGATCTTGATGCATTTGATTCAGACTGTGATGAAGCATGTAACACCCCCAAATTGGGTCACAGCGGAATAAGGATATCCGGGGCGTGTTACTTCATAGATCAATAACACAAGATGTATATAGAACGACCAAAAAGTCATTTAAAACTGATACATTAGAATTAACAAAGTATTTGTTACATAAGCCGAAGCTTCACTTGTCTACTTGTTCAAAATACAAAGATTTCTAGCCCAGAACAGTTATACAAAATGTAATGCGACAAAATCTTTAAAGCATGATATCCAAATCAAAACCACCAATGTATCTCTAGCACCTCGTGCCTATTGACCACCTGAAAACATTGCTTTAAAACGTTAACAAAAATGTTAGTGAATTCATAGGTTAGTAAATTATAATATGCAGGACCGCAAGACTTTCCCCGTGATAAAGCAACAGATGCAGACATCACAAAATCCGATTACGTTTTCCTAAGCTCATGACACTGAAGCTCGACAATTATATTCGTAATAATAAATATTGCTATTCTGCCCGATTAGATGTTCAACCCTAAACATCCCGAATCCGACATGCTATAATGTTCGTTCCCGGTGATAGCTAGTCACCCGAACGGGGAGGTCAATCCCAAATAGATTTATTCATAACATTCGCGCTCACATAATGTAATTCACAACTACATCAATGCAATTGACAGTTCATGATAATAGGCTCAACTTGGGTTATCGCTCTTAGGCAAACACGTACTCAAAAAAAACTATACCTTGCGGCCAAATTTATAAAACTCAAGCATGTTTCCACCCAATAGTTATAAATTATTGAAATCGTAAAAATGTGAGGGCTTGAACTTACCCGAGTACTGATAATCCAAATATCACAGATAGCCGTCTGTAAATGCCCGAAGAGGCCTCATTATGAAACTCCCTAGTAATATAGCACTTTGCTAAACTAATATCACATATAGGTCTATATAGCTCAATCGCCATCTAATTGTTTTTGGAAAAATTGCGTTTAATAAGTTAAAACGTTTATAATTACCGTTTTAGTAAAACTGGCATAACTTTCGCGTTTCAAGTCCGTTTGAGGTGTTTCTTGCGCTCACGTTTTCGTATTAAGTCGAGGAGATGATGTATACAAATATTACATTTTTATATCTTATAATCTTCTGATGAACAGTACTTTTACTGTTCATGATGTTTTATAAATTTACTTTTATAAATTTAATTGTCATAATACCCGTAAATGCAATAACTTGTTCGTTTTAATCCCGATTTTAGCGATTCCTTCGACCACGTCTTTGTTATCAAAATTATCACATTTTTATAAAGTGGGGTCTGCTGATGAACAGTAATTTTTACTGTTCATAGTTTATAAAATTACTTTTATAAACTCGAATTATCGTAAACGTCGTATTTTATTCGTTTTAGCTCCGTTTTTAGTAATTCTTTCGAGCACGTTCTCGTAATTGAAAGTTCTATTTATTTATGAAGTTTACAAAAATTAATGTTTTTGTCATGAACAGTAACTTTTTATAAAAATAGTTTTATAAAAATATTTTTATACATTTTAAGTATATAAACTTGCATAATTCATAACTTTTTTTGTTTTTAATCGAAAAATTACGTTTCTTATTGTTTTTGAATCCTAAAAATATGTATAATCTGTTAAAACTACCAAACTTTTTGTTTTGTATAATATTGGGTTATTATACAAAGAAGTTACTATACTTTCCCAAAAAGTTCGCCTAAGTTACTAAACTTTTATTTTGTTCACTTAGG
>BQNB010121955.1:0-20367 GCA_026074375.1 Tanacetum coccineum
ACTAACTTTGCTTTAGCAGTACTAAGTTTATACTAGCAGTACTAACTGATTAGTACTGGCAGTATTAACTCAGTTAATACAATTAGTTATAAAATGAGTACTAAATTATGCTTGGCAGTACAAACTCTGTCTTGGCAGTATTAAGTATAAAGACTTTAATTCCCAACATTACACTTCTAATCCAAGTATTCTAATGACCCAAATTGCCCTCCATTACGCACCTTAAGAAAAATGAACTTGAGCAGTAGAAACTTACACTAGTAGTAGTAACAAAGGCTAGTAGTAGTAAAAACCTTCACCTCAATGTCACTTGTAAATGATTAAACATTTTTGACAATAAGCTTCCCCTGAAACCCACATGTTAACCATTTCTTGAATCTTTAATTCTGTAAGCTCTATGTAATGATCACTGATGAAAAAAACTATGTATTACCAATTTGATGCATAAGCAGAATAATCCAAACTTGTGTCTTATATCTTGTACTATCTACGAGACGTCGAACTTATAAATAAATCTGTGAAATATAAGTGGATCGCAACCTCTTGACAAAATCCTCATCTTCTATATGAGACACTGAGCACAACAACGTAACTCCTTAAAGTGATAGCAAATGTGAGCATTGAGCACCATAAGTTTGTAGATCACACACCTTTGTTAGATTCGTCAAGTCTTCGTCCCAACATTAAAAACACAAACAAGTTATCTTCAAAAGGTGCAAGAATCCATTTAAGATATGATAAGAACACGCATCCAAAAAACTCCACTTCAACTTCAAATAAGTAATAAATAACCATCTTCGTAATCAATTAATTCAATAATACGAGCCATAAAAACTGTTGAGAACATGTAAACCAAAAACCTTCTGTGTGTGTTTTTCCATCTGTCTGTCCGAGATCTCCTGATAACCAAGAACAAAATTATGTCTTGTCCTATATACTAGCAGTACAAACTTTATTTCTCGGACAAAGAAAGCAGTACAAATATACACGAACAATACTAACTTCTTTTAGACAGTACTAACCAAAATTTTGTGCGAACCCAACAATATTAACTTGAAAGCTGTTACCACAAGCAGTAGTAAATGTATTTTGAGCCCAAATAGCAAATAGTATAAATAATCACGTGAACAATTTCAATTGGCAGCATTAAGACATACACGTGAATCCAACAGTAGTAACGAGTACTCGAACAGTACTAATAACCAATCATATGTCATTATGTATGCACTTTCTATATCTGATGCATTCACGCACTTGTAGAGTAATAACCAGCATTCAATTCAGATACTAAAACACAACATTGATAACAACGAATCTTTATCAAAGAAACGAAGAATCCTATAAATGCTGACAATACAAATCTTGATCTTTTCATTGATAAAGAACAATCACCAATGTCACTTCTATATGGAAAAAACCCTAAAAGCACATGATTCTAGCGATAACCAAGCAACAATACAAGTTCCTTCCAAGACCAATCATGTTAGGGTTTCGTAGTAGTGAGAGGAGAAACATCAGAAAACCCTAACAGCATGACGATGATCAGAAGTATATACCATAGAATCCGGATCCATCACCAAGTAATCCTTAAAAGTAACCATGATTTACAATCGTATTGCATACCAATTAAGGTAGAGAGGACGATCATAAACATCATTATTGCAATTTAACATCAAAACCCCAGAAAACTTTTTACCCAAAAAGATTTCTTGAAAATTAGGGTTTTTAGGGTTTCTTTATAAACCTTGTAGATCCTAGATCGAGAGCCCCATGGCTCTGATACCAATTGTGAAGATCGTTGTAAGCTCAGATTGGTTAGATCTTTATATCTAGGATGAACAATAACAAAGAACAATAGAATGCACAGCGAAATAAACATTAAGAACATTCTTTATTATTGCCTAACAAGGTTTCATCATCATCTTTATACAATGACTGCTACAAGCCCCAATCTTACCTAATCAATGGTAAGATTGTTACATCAACAGGATCAAACTAATGACCTTGGGGCTAAAACATATGCTAGCATCTACATCTTCTTGTGGGACGTGTAAACCCACATACACACATTTTTCACCTTTGGTGCACACACACACACTTTTTGGCACGCCTAAAACAATATGCCTGGACCTCCTTTTATAGCATAAGGAGTCAAGACTTACATGGAAACTAATAAAAGATATTAATGAGGAATCAATTAATTATTCATTTTTATCTTTTACCAAATCTGATAGAATCCTCCAATTCTTATCTTTTGTAGAATTCTTCAATTACAACTTTGGTCCTTTTTGTTTCCATCTTGTTTCATTCTTGTTTTGTCTTATCAACTCAAATATAATTCCCAACAGTGTTTTCATTTCCCATATTTCGTGAGGTTCTTGGTCTTGTACAGGTTATTAAAACGAAAGAAATGCTTAACGGAAAATCCTTAACTTTGGTTAGGATACATTTTCAATAAATTTCTAGAGTCTACATGAGGACAAGTAGGATTCAAATGGAGGGATATTTGATTACATCAGATAACGTTACATTTATACCATTATTTATCCTTAATAAATTATCCACTTTTATATAATTATTGCAAGAATCGTTACTTAATTGCTTAAAGTTGTAAATTGCAGTCATTACAGAGTGATTTGTAAAGACATGCTAAAAGGCGCACTTTTTGGTTAAACGATGATATTTGAAGATTGCTTATTTCTGCTCAATATGCCGTATCCAGAAAAGAAGATACGGCGTATCAGCGCCTAGACTTCATAAGAAAACACGTTTGCTCAATTCCCAATACGACGTATCCTACTGCCTAAATACGTCGTATCCAGCTGGATAAACATTCAAAGATTCAGTAATAAATATAAATTGGGAAAGAATAAATATCTTGTACTATCCACGTGACTTCGAACGTATACCCAAAACCAATGTATAAGGAGACGCAATCTCTTGACAATTATCCTATCTTTCTATGAGACACATAAACAAAGTGATAGCAAATGTACGGCATTTGAGCACCATAAGAGAAATCCACACACCTTTGCTAGATTGTCAAGGTCTTCGTCACACCGTTCGCGCAAGCCACGAACAAGAACTTGAGCAGTAAAAACTTACACTAGCAGTAGTAACAAAGGCTAGTAGTAGTAAAAACCTTCACCTTAATGTCACTTGTAAATGGTTAAACATTTTTGACAATATGCTTCCCCTAAATCCACATGTTAACCATTTCTTGAATCTTTAATTCTGTAAGCTCTATGTAATGATCACTGATGAAGAAAACTATGTATTACCAATTTGATGCTGAAGCAGAATAACCCAAACTTGTGTCTTATATCTTGTACTATCTACGAGACGTCAAACTTATAAATAAATCTGTAAAATATAAGTGGATCGCAACCTCTTGACAAAATTCTCATCTTCTATATGAGACACTGAGCACAACAACGTTACTCCTTAAAGTGATAGCAAATGTGAGCATTGAGCACCATAAGTTTGTAGATCACACACATTTGCTAGATTCGTCAAGTCTTCGTCCCAACATTAAAAACACAAACAAGTTATCTTCAAAAGGTGCAAGAATCCATTTAAGATATGATAAGAACAAGCATCCGAAAAACTCCACTTCAACTTCAAATAAGTAATAAATAACCATCTTCGTAATCAATTAATTCAATAATACGAGCCATAAAAACTGTTGAGAACATGTAAACCAAAAACCTTCTGTGTGTGTTTTTCCATCTGTCTGTCCGAGATCTCCTGATAACCAAGAACAAAAATATGTCTTGCCCTATATCGAACAATACTAGCAGTACAAACTTTATTTCTCGGACAAAGAAAGCAGTACAAATATACACGAACAATACTAACTTCTTTTGGACAATACTAACCAAAATTTTGTGCGAACCCAACAATATTAACTTGAAAGCTGTTACCACAAGCAGTAGTAAATGTCTTTTGAGCCCAAATAGCAAACAGTATAAATAATCACGTGAACAGTTTCAATTGGCAGCATTAAGACATACACGTGAATCCAACAGTAGTAACGAGTACTCGAACAGTACTAATAACCAATCATATGTCATTATGTATGCACTTTCTATATCTGATGCATTCACGCACTTGTAGAGTAATAACCAGCATTCAATTCAGATACTAAAACACAACATTGATAACAACGAATCTTTATCAAAGAAACGAAGAACCCCATAAATGCTGAGAACACAAATCTTGATCTTTTCATTTATAAAGAACAATCACCAATGTCACTTCTATATGGCAAAAACCCTAAAAGCACATGATTCCAGCGATAACCAAGCAACAATACAAGTTCCTTCCAAGACCAATCATATTAGGGTTTCGTAGTAGTGAGAAGAGAAACATCAGAAAACCCTAAGAACATGACGATGATCAGAAGTATATACCATAGAATCCGGATCCATCACCAAGTAATCCTTAAAAGTAACCATGATTTACAATCGTATTGCATACCAATTAAGGTAGAGAGGACGATCATAAACATCATTATTGCAATTTAACATCAAAACCCTAGAAAACTTTTTACCCAAAATGATTTCTTGAAAATTAGGGTTTTTAGGGTTTCTTCATAAACCTTGTAGATCCTAGATCGAGAGCCCTATGGCTCTGATACCAATTGTGAAGATCGTTGTAAGCTCAGATTGGTTAGATCTTTATATCTAGGATGAATAATAACAAAGAACAATAGAATGCACAGCGGAATAAACATTAAGAACATTCTTTATTATTGCCTAACAAGGTTTCATCATCATCTTTATACAATGACTACTACAAGCCCCAATCTTACCTGATCAATGGTAAGACAGTTACATCAACAGGATCAAACTAATGACCTTGGGGCTAAAACATATGCTAGCATCTACATCTTCCTGTGGGACGTGTAAACCCACACACACTCTTTTTGGCACACGTAAAACAATATGCCTGGACCTCCTTTTATAGCATAAGGAGTCAAGGCTTACATGGAAACTAATAAAAGATATTAATGAGAGAATCAATTAATTATTCATCTTTATCTTTTACCAAATCTGATAGAATCCTCCAATTCTTATCTTTTGTAGAATTCTTCAATTACAACTTTGGTCCTTTTTGTTTCCATCTTGTTTCATTCTTGTTTTGTCTTATCAACTCAAATATAATTCCCAACAATCTTCCCCTAGTTGATAATGACAAAACCAAATAAGCACGAACTTCCCCTGAAGTTAATATACGAATGAAAACTTCCCCTTAAGCTACCAAGGATCTACAAGTTGCAAATCATCAAATCTTCTTCCCCTTTTTGTCAATATCAAATAGGAGACTAAAGTATGCAACTTTGATCTTCACAACTACGAACCAATATTACACTTCTAATCCAAGTATTCCAATGACCCAAATTGCCCTCCATTACGCACCTTAAGAAAAATGAACTTGAGCAGTAGAAACTTACACTAGCAGTAGTAACAAAGGCTAGTAGTAGTAAAAACCTTCACCTTGATGTAGCATATAAATGGTTAAACATTTTAACATTAAGCTTCCCCTGAAACCCATATGTTAACCATTTCTTGAATCTTCAATTCTATAGGCTCTATGTAATGATCACTGATGAAGAAAACTAAGTATAACGAACTTGATGCTGAAGTAGAAACGGCGTATCTACTGCCTTAAATACGTCGTATCCAGCTGGATAAACATTCAAAGATTCAGTAATAAATATAAATTGGGAAAGAATAACTGATTGATTGAGAACGTAGCTCGTACTCCAAGGAAATTACCCCTATACGCCGTATTAACCTCATTCAATACGGCGTATCCATCAAATTTCAGAGACTATAAATAGAAGACTAAAAAACGAGTTTTCGGTGTGTAAAATCATATTCTCTATGTCATATACATAAAAGTCGATTTTCTGAAGAGAAGAAGAGCAGCCAAAGGTCAAGCATCAATCACGATTCCATAGAAGACACCGTGTAATTCCTATACTCTTGTAATCATTTAATTTTTGGTATTGTTCGGTAAAACGTTTAGTTTACCTTGGTTATTTGATCACGCTTGTATAATTACAATGGTTATGTGCTAATACCCTCAGATATTTGCCTTCTTAATGAAGATTTAATGTTTGGCTTGTTTTAATCCGATTGCTTAATTTATCGTTGATTGTTTAAATATGTTTATCACCTAATACTTGTCTATGTGTTTGAATATGCGACCTATCATTCAACTAGGTCTGGTGATACCTAACAAGTAATCTAGATATTGGGATAGCTCTCCATATCGTGTTTATGTTATTGGACCATTAGTATCACTAATAATGTTCTATCTTTGTCTTTAAATTATGAGCTTAGTTGGACCGGTAGGTGACTCGTATGTTTCAACAAGTATGTTCTTAATTAATTGATAATGACTTGAACAGTGAACTACCAGTATATAAAATATCGTCAAACAGTAAGTGAGTAAAGTCCCGATGGGCTATGGTTTAACAAGATCACTATTGCTTTAATCCCTAGATAGATTTTAATTAAACTAAAAGGATGCTTTTTGCGGATACGTTAATTGTGACAGGATTCAACGTGTCTAGGTCTTAGGATGATGTCCCGCCTAAGTCTTAAGAATGATATGCCACTTCGAGATAAGTAATCATTGCACTAAACAAACAAACCAACATTTAATCGGATTTAATATGGCTAATACAGTTTTCTATCATTTGCTTGTATAACTCTTTTATCTTCTGATTATTTTCTTGCATGTTTATTGTGTATTGAATTGATTCTTGTCACCACAAAACCTGTGCCAGTCTCTCAGGCTGAAACCCCCCATTATCATTAGAACTAGGTTTAGCATAGGTTTAACAAGTAACTAGAATTAACTAGGTTAATTAGATTAACTAAAAAACTGATAAAATATAAGGTTAACGACCTCACTCTTAGTGTTCGAACCTACTTACCATGAAACTTCACCCGATCGGGTACAATGCCCGTTAAAGTGTTGTTTTAGGATAAGTCGGCTAAATATAAATTTAAAACTTGGTAAACAATAATTTGACCTTACACGACAGCACATCAGTGTGTGAGGACATGATGTTTGGTGAATTATGCCATTGGCTTGAAAGTACTCATTGAGTGATGAATTTAGGAACTCTGTGCCATTGCCACTTCTGAGTGTTTTGATTTTCTTATCAAAGTAATTTTGTACATATGAACAGAAGGTTTTAATGTTATATGTTGTGTGTGATTTTGTTGGCATTAAATAAATCCAAGTTGCCCTTGAATAGTCATCAACAATTGTGAGGAAATATCTACATTTATTGATTATGGGGTATTTATATGGCCCCCAAACATTAGTATGAACAAGTTCAAACAATGAAATAGCATGTGATACACTAGAATGAAAAGGTAAGGCAATCTTGTTTAGAAAGATGACAAACATTACATTGAAATTCAGAAACACTTGAAATAAAATGTGATAGGGATTTGATTTTCTTGAGGACAGTGAAAGATAGGTGTCCAAGTCTTGAGTGCCAAAGTGAGACTTGCTACTACTATAAAAGATGGTGTGTGTGGTTGTAGAGACCTTGGGTGGTGAGTTGAGGAAGTAGAGACCATCACAGAGGTTGCCAAGTGTAATCCTCTTGTTTTGGTCTTAAAAAATGCATAGTGAAGCAGTTAGTATAAGTGAAATAGTGGTTCCTTGTAAAAGTTTGCTTACAGAAAGGATGTTGTATGTGAAAGTTGGGATGTAAAATACATTGTGTAAGGTAACATACTTGTTAATAGTGACTGATCCAACAGTTGTGACTTTGACAGTTTGGCCATTTGGTAAGTTAACAATGATTGGTGTTTTACACTTATAAATGTTATGCATGATTTTAAGGGTTGTGCAAATATGGTCTGTGGCCCCACTATCTATGATCCAAGGAACTTGTAGACAAGTAATAAGAGTAGTAGTGAATTTTGGTAAATTAGTACTTTTGGATGAGAAAATACCATGTGATCCATTTTGCTGCAGCATAAGAAGGACTTGGTTAATCTGATTCTGCAATTGATCCATCCTTGCTGAGACATGGTCCTTTGAGGGTCCTGCAACTTGTCCTGATGTACTTGGTTTGTCTTGAGGTGCTTGATCCTGAGCCATGATCATGTTTATTGCTTTTGTTGCCTTGAACTGTTTTGTGGGTTAAACTTTTCCATGAAGTAGTTGACCAACAGGATAACCAACAATTTTGTAACATTCTTCTTGTAGATGACCTTCTTTGCCACAATTTCCATAATATATCCCTTTCTTGGAGTTACTTTTTCTCTCAAAACCAGTTTGTACAGGTCTTTGTGGTGTGAACCTTGAATTAGGAGTGTTTGGCACATTGTGTTTTGGATAACTGTGATTGTTCTATGGATTGTATCTGTTTGAGTAACTGTTTAGGATTGTAGATGATGTAGATTTAGGTGCAATACCATCCCTTTGCTTCTTCTCGTGCCTTACCATTGTGTAGGCTTTTGCAGCAGTTGGTAGAGGTTGCATGAGGAGAAATTGCCCTTTGATGTTTGAGTAACATTCATCCAACCCCATTAAGAACTGAATCAACCTTTTCCTTTGATCCCTTTCACCATTAATTCTCCCATTTGCACATGAACAAACACATAAGCACAAATAAGGTGCTTCTAAGGCATCAAACTCATCCCAAAGACCTTTTATCTTTTGATAGTAAATCTCAACTAAACTGTTTTCTTGTTTCACCTAAACAATATCATTACTTAATTGATAAATTCTGTGACCATCAATTTGAGCATAATGTTCTTGAAATTCTAACCATAGTTTTGAAGCAGAATTGATAAAATTTAAATTATTCCTAATTTGTTCACTTACAGTGTTCAAGATCCAAGAGATTAACATATCATTAGTCCTTTCCCAAAGTGCTCTCAACTCAGAATCCATTCTTGGTTCAACAAACTCCCTAATGATGATCTTCATTTTATTCTTTGCATTCAATGCAATCATGAGTGACCTTTTCCAAGAACTGTAGTTGTCAGAACCAGTTAGTTTCTTTGAAATTAAGATTAATCCTGGATGATCAGTTTGATGGAGGTATAAAGGATGGTTTGAGTTGATCTCATCATTAGGTGAACTGTTTTCTGAATTGTTTGAAGAATTTCCTGCCATTTCTGTATTTGAATGAAATTTGATGAGTTTTGATTATTTTGATGTGATTTGTGTTAAATTGATTTGAGAATCGTGTTTCTGTAGTGATTGTGGTTAGAATGATGTATTTTGAAGGTTTGATTGATGATTTTAATGGCGGTTATGGTGGTTTTGGGTGGTGGTCAAAGTTTGTCAGGGTGGTCAAAGTTTGTTAGGGGTGATCAGAGTTAGTTATTGATGGTGGATCCATCACCGGAGTGCGGATATGCTCTGATACCATATTGATAATCAAAGAAAAATGAGAGAGAATGAATTTGGCAGGAAAAACTGTTATGAATTCATTAATTAGAAAATGAGTACAAGACTAACTATTTATACTACATAGAAGAGTCAAACTAAGTTGCTTTCTAACTACAATTACATTGTAACAATCTAATTACACTATTGAATAATTACAACTACATCTCTCTGCAACTGCTTTGAGATTTTTAGTGAAGCTTAAGCTTATTTGCTTGTTGAAACTGCAGTGTGGACTTTATAGAGTTGACTCTGCAATTGTCCTTGTTCTGGTTTGAGTTTGAGTCATCATTATTGCTGCTTCATGCATTAGTTCCTTTAAGGTCATATTGTGGATTTAGGTACGATCGATTCCAATATGCAACTGATATATTAGTTACACGTTAGTAAATAACCGAAAAGGAAATGGCATTGTTCCTTTCAAAGGACATATATATAACATTTATTGACGGAAGAATGTAAGTGTCTTAACTTTCACATAAAAGTAAATTGCGTAATTTGACAATCCACTTTTAAAGTTTACTCTTAGAGCTTTGGGTGTCTTGTGCCATGGCTTAAGTGCTCCCGGAAAACGCCACCCGACGACGCAAGAACCACACCTCTTCGCGTTTTCGTGTTATGAGTCGTCACCACCACCCGTGATGGTCCCGGACGGCACAACACGACGGCACCACCACCGTACTAGTGCTCGCATTTTCCTATTTTTCTGGCGTTTTTGCTTTTTTTTAAATGGGACGTTATATAACGGGCAAAAATTTATCCACTTGTTTTTTGACCGTTTGAAAGCAATAAACACCCATTTTTTCAATTTTTTCCCTAAAAAATCATATAAATACCCCCTAACACATCTATTTTTTACACAACATTTCATCTTCACTTCTATCTCCGTACTTCTCTAGAATGAATCCAAATCAATGAATCAACAACTTGTTCAACGCCCCGCAAAACCAAATGCCGAATACGCAAATTCCCAACTCTTCATCAACTTCTAATCGAAAAACACCATCATCCGTAAACTCCATCATCTCAAACATCAACCCACTTCCATCATTTACCAACTTTCATCAAATCCTACACTCATTTATCAACACTTTTATCAACTTTACACTCGAGCAATTCCAGTTATGCCAACAACTTCAACAACAACCATCTCAAACCCAAATTTCTACTCAACAACAATTATACAAACCTCAATTTTCCCATGAATCTTAAATTCCCCAAGATTCCCAATTTTCCCAAGCATCCCAATTTCCCCAACGATCCCAATTTCCCCAACCTTCAAGCTAAGAACTACAACAAGCTGACGAGGGTCCATCGTCACAAAAAAGGACGCCAAAAGAGCAAAGCCAAGAAAACCCTGTGAAAATAAAACCGAACGTGCGCTTTGGACCCAAACTGAGGAGAGACTTTTGGCCGAGTGTTTCATACAAGTTTCAGAAGATCCGAAAGTCGGGAGCGACCAAAACAATGAGACGCTTTGGTACAAGATTATCGATATATACAACGAGCGGGCTGTGGAAAATGGTTTAATAGAGCGTAACAAGTATATGTTGACGGAAAAGTAGACTCCGATGAACCGAAAAGTAACAAAGTTTAACTCGCTTTACGATACAACCAAAGTTCTTAGCAGCGAAAATGATGAAAATTTGTTGACTCGTGTCCAAATTTTGTATAAAGAAAACGACGAGCAAAATCGAGAATTTGCTCACAAAAGTACTTAACTTTAAAAAAAAGGGATATCTTGGCTACAATTATTGTAGCCAACTGGCTATAATTCCCCACTAAAATTAAAAATACACAAGAAATCATTCAGGAGATCGCAAACAATATTTAAAGACCCGCAAACAATACTGAGAGACGCATAATTTTAGCCTAGAATTATAGCCAATTAACAATAAATTATAGCTAATAATTCATCTCTTAAAAAACAAACACAAATGAAAAAATTTCGACCCCACTCAAACAAATTTAATTTTAATTAAATTAAATTGACATTGGCAGTTAACGAAATTTCCAAACAAAATGAATAAGCAGGTCACAGATATTCCATCCCCCAATACCAAAATTTCATGTGCGTGAGAGAGTAACTGTCTAAACACACCACGTGTCAAACCATCGAGCGTTGATTTCAATCCAACGGTTCACATTACTGTTAGACTCCCTTTGTAAGAAAAGGTGTCAAAAAGGGTCCTACTTTAGCGGCCACTCTAATTCTTTTTCTTCCTTTTTATTCTTTCCACAAAAACTCTCGTTACATTTTTCTCCAGATATCAATCAATTTTCTGTAAGTTTATTTTTGGTTCAAGTGTTTACTGATTTGTTATTTCTATTGTTTTTGTGTGTTAGTATTAATTTTGTAGTTTTTTTGTAATCTGCTACTTGTTCTGTTAGGTTTTAATTACTAGTAATTTATATGATTTGTTATAGTCTTGTTGATATTAATTAAGTGTTTAGGATAGTTGGTTTTTGGGCAAATTGATGTTCAAATATATTACTGTACAATATTTGCAAGTAAAGAAAAATGGGCAAATTTTATATTGATGTTGGTGTGCCAATTGATCTATTGGAAGTGAAAAGCATCTCAAATGAGCACTTTGAACTAAGCGACTTTTTGCGCATTTATAAGAAACTGCTTATTAGCAGAAGCTGTTTGAAATTTTAAATAACACAAAACTACTTCTGCTTAAAAATAAGCAATCCCAGGCACCACCCAAGGCCTTTGGTCTAGTGGTATGTGAGTTCCACACCAACCTAGAGGTTGTGGGTTCAAGCCTCGCGTGAGGCATTTGTGAGATTTAATGTGAGATAGGTGGTATAGGATATGAAAAAATTGCGTTTCGAAAAAAAGAAAAAAAGCAATCCCTGACACCCACTAAAATTTTACTAATTGTCATCAGTCACAAATGCTCTAGAAAATAGTATAGTTTATGTAAAAAATTACAGTTCCATCCATTAAGTTTTAAGTTGTAACAAGAGATAATATAAACGGTTTTCTTGTCGGATTTATCTTGACTAATGGAAACTTGTATCATGTAGTCCATTTACATCTTACAGTATTACATTACGAGATTGCTTTTAAATCAAGACATTATGTTGTATTATTGATATTGATTTTCGGTTTGCGTAGGTGGAGACAATTGCTTATTAAGTGAAATTGTTTAATTGATTGTATTATTGTGTTTAGCTGTTGATAAATAATTGCTATAGAATTTATATGGCTTGTATCTTTTTCTATTATTAATCAAACAAAATTTTGTCATATATTGGAAGGTAAACATGGCTGATGGACAAGCTAGTGCGAAAAGTTCTGGAAGTAATCGTGTCACTCTAAATGAAAGGATTTATAACTCTATGTCTCGAAGATCTGTTGCTGCTCACCCATGGCATGACTTGGAGATCGGTAAATATTTTTCTTTCCATTTGATTTTGAAAAAAAGAAGTTTGGAACGATCACGATTGTGTTTTCAAAGAGTTTTTCATATGATGGTGATTTGTACGCAGGGCCTGGTGCACCTCAAGTTTTCAACTGTGTATGTATCTCGACATCTCTTCCAATGGGTGTTCTTAAAAGTTCAATTTTTATTCTTATAAGTATACGGTTTTGTACATCTAAGTGATGCGAGTTTTGTTCATAGGTGGTTGAAATTGGAAAAGGAAGCAAAGTTAAGTATGAGCTAGACAAAGCAAGTGGACTAATCAAGGTAAACTTCTTATTTACTCGATTTTTCAGCATTGTTAAAAGTACTTTATATATGTTGATGAATAACATTTGTAAACTAGGTTGATCGGATCCTTTACTCGTCAGTGGTTTACCCACACAACTATGGTTTCATCCCAAGAACCATTTGTGAAGACAGCGATCCCATTGATGTGTTGGTATTGATGCAGGTATGCAGACCTTACGATATTTTTGGAGCTTTAATTGTATTTTAACTTAAGGTTAAACCTGATAATATTTGTTTCACAGGAACCTGTATTGCCAGGCACCTTCCTTCGTGCACGTGCTATTGGATTAATGCCTATGATTGATCAGGTCATTTAGATAGCCTTACTTATATCATGGATTTAAGATTCTTACTGCTTTTAATGTCAACTGTAAGACTCTTTTAATTGTAATATATGCTACTTTTTATTACAGGGTGAAGGCGATGACAAAATCATAGCAGTATGTGCAGATGACCCTGAATTTCGACACTACACTGACATCAAAGAACTTCCACCCCATCGTCTTGCTGAGATTCGTCGTTTCTTTGAGGACTGTATCCATACATTCACATTATATTTTGTGGTGTTAAATTATCTTTTTGGCATTGTATGTATGGACTTAACTTGATGGTATGTAGACAAGAAGAACGAGAACAAATCAGTAAAAGTCAATGACTTCCTTCCTGCTGAAGATGCAGTCGAGGCTATCAAGTATTCCATGTCAGTAGTAATTTAGATTATTGTATCTCTTTTTTTTTTCATTGCTTTTTGCTATTCTTACTGTTAAATACTTGTGATGCCAGGGATCTGTACGCCTCCTACATCGTTGAAAGCTTGAGGCAGTGATTTGGTTGGTGCAGAAATGAAGTAATGCGTTAGGACTCTTAAAGAAAGTTATGAAAAACTTGTTATGCTGAATATACTTAAAAGGAAATGTGTAAACCTGTTTTACTGAAAATAAAAGACCATATCCAAATTCATGGTTACACCATGGTGGCAATGTTCAGCAGTTAACACATCTCTATTTTTCAGTTTGAGGTTTATTTGTTGGATGTCGGTTCATCTCAAGGATTATAATCTTGTTTGTTTTCAGGTCAAGCGCTGCATAATTCTGTGTCAAGTTATTAAAGTGTCAATCATGACGGTTATTCTGCATTTCCATTATCATAAGTAGTTTAAAATCATTTGTTTATGACATATAATTTGCATTGAAAATTTATGGCTTTCCCCAAACTGCATTGAGTGAGGTTTACAGCTTCATATGCAGGTGATATGAACATCATCAGTATTAATGGACAACCTTTGATGACAGTATGTCATAAAATTGATAGTACAGGGATCTAATCACGTTTTCGATGTTCCTTTTGCGTTTTAACAAACAAAATTTACCCCAAACAACAATGCTGCATTTAGCAACACTCCTTCGCTCGTCTCATGTGAGGTTCTTTTCAGCCGATCCTGGTGTGCCCATAATTCTAAATATCGGTATACTATCCTTGAGCTTGATTGTTATATCAACACAATCTATTATTATATTTATGACGATCATTACTTTTTAACATAGATATTACACAACCAACAGAAAACAAATATACTCCCCAGTGCCATTATATTTCTGCAATACTGGTTTTTGGATTATTCACCAACTATGCCCTTTGCTAGAGGAGCTAAAGGGTGTGGGTTGCAACCTTTATGAATAATCTGTAACTTTTCCTCTTCGCGAGTGTCTGGCTTTGCTACTTGAGGTGAGATGAGTCCCTCCTTCGTCTCCTTTGTTGAATATGGAAGTAATCCTTTCTCTTTACAACTTTGGATTGCTCCTCCGAACATCTCCTCCAAATCATATTTAAACTTGAACCCCATGCCGGTTAACTTCTTTGATGAAAAAGAAACTATCGGTATCTTATCATCGATCCCCTCAAACCTATGAGATCACATACATTGTAAAATCAACACTTATAACAAAATAAAATAAATTAACCAAGTTTAGATTCATACTTAGTTGGAACTTGATACTCTGGCCATTTCTCGTTGATCATTTTTGCTAATTGATGAATGGTGGCATCATGTGAAGAGCAGATGTATCTCCCTTCAGCTTTGGGGTTCTCATAGAGATATATATGACTCTCGCAAAGATCATCCAAATGAACGTATTGACATTGCTTTATAATCGAATAATGTGATTCAGCTCCTGTTTGAATTAAAAAAAAAACTTGCACTTGTTAGAACCTAGAAAACAGATTACTTATACATGTGCAGTGGTTATTAGATAGATGTGTGGGTTAAGCCGAGCAGCATGTCAAAACCGATTCATGCTGAAATGGGCCATTTTTAGTACGGCTGGAAGCACGCCGGGTTTAGTTGGGTTGACATATAATGATATAAACACTTTTTGTAAGAAAAAATACAGTGGAACTAGACTTTGAGCCGTTGTAACCTGTTTGATCACTAGTTACCTTTTCTAGCTAAATTTGATTTGAACATTTAATATATAAACACAACCCGAATTTACAAACTCATAGGTAAATGATTCTAAACTGCCACTGTGTTTGTGACGTGGTGTATGGTACGTACCAGTGATCAAAGAAAGTGCGGTCATGAGACTTGGTGGGAATGAGGGACTGATAAATGGACCAACGACTAATGTTGGTATGATACTAATAAAATCAATGTTATTTTCCTTTGTTGCTTTCCATGCTGCTTTTTCCGCCAATGTTTTTGACACGAAATACATCTGTTAAGTTAATTTGTGTGCGAAATAATGAGAAGTCATTAATCAGATAGATACTAGAAATAAAGAAACATATCAAATTAAAAGCAACACCAACCCAGGCTGTCATCTTTTTGGAGTAGATGAAGTCCAAATCGCTCCAATGTGACTCGTCATAGACCGGAACTTGCTGTTTTTGCACATTAACAGTCCCAGCGGATGAAGTAAACACCAGTTTCTTGACTGTTTTGGCTTTGGCACATGATCTTATGATGCTTAATACACCATCCACTGTTGGCTTTATGATTTCATTCTGCAATATATATGTAAATATATTGTGTTGTACTATTATTATCATTCTTACGAGTTAAAAAAAATACTAGTATGCAAAAGTTACAGCTAGTGTATGTACCTCAGGGTCCTTGGACTCAAAGTCCATAGGGGTGGCAACATGAAACACTCCATGGCAACCCTCAATGGCTTCATCAAAGCTTCCTTCTTGCGCTAAATCCGCCTTCCATAATGTCAAATTTGTTTCGGCTTTTGGAAGTTCCATCAAATGTTTCACCTTTTTCATGTCACCTATTAAATCAAACGTTACATTTATATCAACAAAACGAATACCATCTTTTTTACATTAGAGAAAAGAATAAAAAGTCATGTATACCAGGGTCGCGAACAGTAGCACGGACAATATAGCCACGTTCGAGTAGTCTCATAACGAGCCATGAACCAATGAAACCGGAAGCTCCAGTGACACATACAATGGCTGGTGAGTCTTCTTTCATGTTGTTTTTGTGGTATTTGAAGTATATGTGGATGATGGATTAAGTGATAATCGAGATGAGTATTTATAGAAGCATTTTATATCTAGTAATTAAACGCGTGTGCTCAACTCACCATTCAACTCCCGAGTAGGAAGGAGGTTCTCTTGTCATTCATCAAGTATTTGTTTTTTAGTTGTAAGTTACTAGTATTAATGTATAAAAAATGAACAATGTCACATGCAGAAGCCACCATTCAACTCAATCGAATGGTGGGGTCCGGGTGAGGCCGCGGGTGGATGGTTGCATGCACGTTTGACCGTTGGGTTTAAGACTATTTTACATAAATTTCCCCATAAATTTCCAACTTTTTACCACACTTTAGACACATGCAGCAGTAAATAACGTATATGTCAGCGCGACACTTCAACCTTACTTTAGTTTTTTTATTTTTTAATCAAATTCATCACTAAACAGTCATATACAGAGTAACACCGTTGCTTTTACCCATGAACTTTTTCAACGAAAAAAATCTCTTGTGAAATTTCACACGAAATAACGACAAATTACACACCAAATTGTTGACAAAATTTCAGTGGTAAATATATCGCAAATTTCTCACGGATTTTTCACTATTTACATACTAAATTGTTGACCAAGTTTTTGTGTGAAATCCGTCGCGAATTTCCCACAGATTTACGACAATATTCACACTATTCTTGTTGATTAGACATCCGTGTGAAAACTGTGGCAAATTTCACACATATTAGGCATTAGCCACGGCCAAAATTATGTGGCAAATTTTATCTACATTGATCACGGATTTCACACGGTATTATTTGATAAAAATAACTATTTTAATCGTCAGTGGGAAATTCATGGGTAACCAACCGTGTATTACCCATAAATTTCCCACAAATGTTGCTTTTGTGTTAACCGTGGCAAATATGTGGGTAAATACCCACAGATTTTCCACAAAACTAGCGCCTTTATTTTTCTGTGGAACAAACTATGTATACGTGTGAATATTTACACGTGTATGTTTCGCATGTGCGTTTATGATATTAATTGTATCTGTAGATGTTTTGTATGTAGGTATACGGATGTGTATATGCGTGAACGTGTAACTATATCAAAAAAGTAAAAGAAAATTATCGTTTTTACGTTTTTGTATAATTACACATTTTGGCATGATTTAGTATGTCTTGATATGCGTTTTTAGTTTTATATTATATGTTTTTGTTTATTAACGTAACTATTTATGTGAGTATCGCAAGTGTATGCGTAAGTTTAGATATAACCTTAATGTGGAACAAACCATTGTATATGTGCGGATATGTATACGTGTATGTTTCGCATGTCCGTTTATGACATTCATTGTATCTATAGAAGTTTTGTATGTAGGTATACGTGTATATGCGTGAACGTGTAACTATATCAAAAAGAGTAAAAAAACCATTACGTCTGTGGGAAAGTCATGGGTAATTTCCCACAGATTACCTACCAATATGATAAATCTGTGAGAAATATGTGAGAAATATGTCTATCAATAAACATTAAGTTCAAACGAACACTACCAAATACACTCACAAACACGCACATTTTTGTATTTCTCCAGTTGGTCGCCTCCACCACGCAAGTCAACACCAAAATCATATCACCACGCGTGGTAATGATGATGGCGGTGTGTTAAGGCTCCACGGGTGTTTGATTGAATTCTTATACTCTTATTACAGCCGATATTATTAATTAATTTATTTATTTATAATACTTCAGTAGAATTAAACATTATTATTTACATAGTAAGAGAAGAAAAACGAGCAACAAGCTGCGCCGCTAGCCTTTTTTGTATTGCAAAGCCAATTCTATTAAACACAACGTTTGTGGATCTAGGTGTCATGACATTACTGTTCATAACACGTTAGACTCAGGTAAGTAGCTCCACCGCCCCAGGTGCAAGAAACCAAATGTATCAAATGCGAAAGGAATAAACACGTGTTGATTTTCAATGCATGCTTTCTCGTGTTTTGCCACTTTGCACGAGGCGGCTTTCAAAGCAGTCTGACCCACTGTAAAACCCCGACTACTCAACCCCATGAGAGGAGAAACCCCGGTCAGATCAACGCATGCATGTTTCCCTCCAACCCAACCAAAAACCAAAACGTCAACTGGTCTGAGTGTGGATCTTCCATCTGACGGGTCAGTCAAGGAATTCACCGGTGCCTCTTTCTTGGCGGAGATCCCGGCACGCCTGCATATATAAAAAAGGACGTCCCTAACCATATCATGTCGGTACTTGAAGCCTGAGAGCTCTTTACAGTGAACTGCATGTTCCCCAAAAGAATCCAAACATGCCTTGCGACAAACAGGGCATATCGCATCAACCGGAAATAAAGAAATCATGAGACGATACTTGAGGATAGTGCGATATTCCACCGGTGACATATGTTGACCGAGCCCGTCTATAAGGATAACTAGTAGAAAATCCTGAGCATATGGTGCGCGTAGACATTAAAAACTGCTTTCTGTTTCATGGTCATGTCAAAATGGACTTCCATATCTTTAACCATCTTATAAATTAAAACTAAACAATTTATCACCTTCACAATTGATTTAAAAAATTATAGTTATTGCCTTGATTAATATGTTCACCCATTCATATTTTATAAATGTATGCATACACGTATATGAGCATATATGCAAACTTCGTAACATCATGATATGAGAAAAATCACATGATTGAGCATGCAAGCTATCCATCCACTTTAACACCAAAATTCACACTTTTTTTTTACTTTTTACCTTGCAGGCTAAGCCGAATATGAATCTTCTTTTAAATACTAAGCGGCAGTTTGGTTTGTGGGTTTGGGCTAAAAGGTTACTATTTAGGATGAAAACATATGTTTGGTATGATTTCCGTACAACATTCACTCCTTATAATTTTCTTTCTGCAAATCCTAAAGGGGTGGCTTACTTTTGATTGGTTATGAGCTTGCTTTAATAATTTAATATTTTGTAATTAGTTGATAGCCACATATTTTTTTTTACTCAAGTGATATGTTATTATTTCATAATTTTTTATTTTCATTTATATTTTAAAATATTATAATTTTATTTCTAATCTCAATATAAAACAAATAACTTTTACATTTTCTCTCTCTTACATCAAATCCAAATCCTAATCCTAAACCCGCCTACAAACCAAACGGGCCCTAAATTTGAACATAGCATGTCACGTACTGTCTGTCTCTACTACATAATTCACCTCATAGCCCCAATGTTTATAGCAGATGCTTGCTATAAATTATGAGGGAGCTTCTAGGTTTGGTTTTAGTAGTATGTGAAATAAAACACATTTACCGAAACTTAAACTATCATCATTAAGCCGCTGTTACAAAGCGCCTAATGCAATGAGTTAGCCCAGGTCGTACGACGTCCGAAAAATCACAAACATGGAACTTTTTTGATTTGAAATTTAAACCTCCAAATCTAGTAATTTATGAGTAAACATGTATCCTAAGAATAAAAGAAAATGGGCATAGGAAACACTCAAATGAGGCATATAAAGAATATCACATACACAGGATGGTTGCAAGAATCTCATACTCCATAAACAATATGGCCTGGGAATATAATTACCATCATTACATAATATTAACATAAATGCGGGGATAGCTCAGTTGGGAGAGCGTCAGACTGAAGATCTGAAGGTCACGTGTTCGATCCACGTTCACCGCATATTTTTTTTAACAA
>BQNB010121956.1:7982-18889 GCA_026074375.1 Tanacetum coccineum
TCGACTTTAATACATTATTCATAACTCGATCTCAATGAATTTTCATGACTAGAGCTCCACCTCGGCTTTAAGACATTATGTGTAACTCAACCTTGGTGGCCTTTGTTAGGACTGAAAAAGTGTCGATTATGATACTTTAGTGGTTTATTTAATTTAGTAATGTTTAGACTTTATTTTATATGTAACTAGCTCATAACCCGTGTTCAACACAGGTATATAAATTTAAATGAAAAAAAATTATGTATCTCTAATTTGTAAAAAGGTATTAGAAATAAGGAGTAGATTAGGTAAAATGCACAAATTAACAATATATGTAATACTGAGAGATCTAAGCAATATATGATTTGGTGGTATATAACTATATACATCAACAGGCCCATCTCAAATCCTTATACATATACATGATACACTTAAAAATGAAACTAACAAAATGTCCGCCTACAATGATTATAAAATTAGCAGCTTCCAAGCAAGCATTATTTGTAGGAACTAATAGAACCTGTAAAAGAGCGTTTTTAATCAATCTATAGTTATTAAAGCCTCAACAATTTAAAAAAATAACGAGTAAGAAATTTGATCCTAAATTTAGCAATGTAAACAAAGTCTCGAGATAATTGTAACAAACTCATCTTAGATCATTTTCTTGTATGTCCATTATCTTAAAATGACCAACTTTTTACATCATTTGCAAAATTACACTGACCATAAATGTAGCATACTCCGTGTCAAAAAGGTATCGTAAAATGCGTCAATTTTAATGCTTATAAATTATACTCGCCTTAATAATCAATGAGAAGCAATAGACTATATTTCAATTTTACGGGTCAAACCATATATTTTGCTTAAATGAATTGGGCCAAAACAAAACACAGATATAATTTGCAATAGTTTTACACTAAACATCACTACATGTAAAAAGAAAATTGAGAAATCATGGTTTTTGACATTTTGGCCGACTAATTCATGGGGTTTACCCACCACCACTCATGACCTCATCAAAAACTCCTTTTTAATATATATATACATATGGATTCATACTAGAGTCATTTTTTTTTATCAAAATGTATATAAAATTAAAAGCTCACAAGAATACCTTGTTTAGCATCAAAGCTTCTTCTTCATTCTTGTAACTTGTAACTTATTAATCTTGTACCTACAAAAACAAACAAACATTGTCATAAAGATAATGAATTTATCAAGTTGTAGCATTTATAGTATGCATAAAGTTGTAACTGGTAGGTATATATCGACAACACGTTTTAGTCATTACATATTTTGAAACATGTGAACAACATAAATGTAAAGTCTGCAAACGATATATTTCTAAATTCCTCAAGACATCTCAAGTCACAAGTACTACAACGGGTTTACACATGTGTGAGTTTAATTAATTTACTATCATCCTATAATGGAAATCACCTTTAAGCAACATATAATATGACCATTATAGTATTAAACTCTTAGAGCATCCCAAACATGGCCTTAAACAAAACAACTACCAAATAACGAAAAGGAATAATCATTCTTGAACAAAATAAGATGGTGTAACACCCCCATTTCTGACATATAGCAGCGGAAGCTAATCTGGGGTATTACTTCATGGATCAACATACATAATCATAGAAAACGACTCATAAAAAGACATTTTGGAAAATTTTGTTATCATTTATTTATTCATCAGAGTTTTTACAAAAAGAGGTCCCAAAATCTAGAAACATAAAGTTTGAATGATAACAATTTAGCCATCTTCAAGTCCGTGCCACTTCGTGCCATAAGTTGCTTAATTACCTGAGATAAACATGCTAAAAAGGTCAACATATTGGTTTAGTGAAATTCATAGGTTTATGATAAATAGTTGAATACAAGTCATCATAGACAGTGGGTTACGTTGTTATACACCCATAGATAGTAATAATTGCAATGAGTACAATTATCATAGAAAACAGTATTATTGCCCTAAGCTCATGACATCAATACGTTAGCATAGAAATCACCGTAGTGACATTGGTTGAGGTACAAATGTCCCTGTGGAAAGGTAACTTGCCAATGTTACCCATTAAGTATAATATAGTGCGTTTGGTTACCCCATGAACGGGTATACCAACGGGAGTCGTCACCCCCAATAGATCTATCCACAATATTTACGTTTACTCGCAAGTAATTAATGTTTCATGATATGGAAATAGTGGCACTGGAAGGTACTTAGGCAATAATATATCTGGATAGCATACCGTTGGAAAAATACTTGCATTCATGGTTTAAGAATGTATCCCCCTCGTGGGTTTATAAAGTATTCAAAAGATTTAAAAGCGAGGCTACAAACTCACCTTAACAGGGAAATCTGATTGATGGCAAAAGTATATGAAATGAAAGTAACGGCCTCGTCACGTAACCTGAGGGTAATATGTCAAGTCTTAGTGTGATTGTTTATGTTTTTAAAACTTTATAAAGTTTAACATACATCTTACTTTGATTTATTAATTTATGGAAATATTGTATCACTGTTCGGGCTATCATAATTCAGAGGTCATGCAGTAAACGTTTGAGGAGCTAGGACACTTTAAATCCTAAATCCAGCAAACTCATCAAAACATATACTCAAATGAAACCCCTCACATGAAATTCCCTAGTAACGTGATACGATAAGATTTTAAGTTTCTTCAAAAGCTAGTCGATGATAAGTTACGTTAAATATGTAACGTAATTGTTTTATAATGCGTCGATCGATGATTAATAACGACAAATGTGTCGAGTTTTAATAAAATCGAGTTTTAATAAAATCGAGTTTTATAATATTTATATATATTTTTATAATTTATATAAAAATATTATATTTTACAAAGTTAGTCCTTTATATATAAAGTATTTATAACTTAAACCTTTAACTTTAAAACTTGGCAAAACAGCCCCTCGTAGTTACAACTTTGGAATAATGACATTTTTAGCCCAAAACTATAAAATTTCAGAAATTTACAATATATACCCTTGTGCATGAAAACATTTGCATTTTTAGTCCAAAATTCATAATTTTATTTTTTTCAATACAGAAAGTAATTTGCATGTTATAGCTTATTAAAATAAGTTAGGATAAATAACTTTTACGAGCTTATAGCTTATCAAAGTAGCTTATGAATTAGAAAGATCAAAATGGGCACGTTTGGTTTAGGAAAACCAAAACGCATGGGTTTGTGGTTCAAGGGCTTAAACAAGAGTTTATATAGGATCTAACAAAGCTTATGAAAGTTCTAAAACAAGGCAAGAGTTTATTGAACGAGTTATGAGCTTACTTGAACTTGAAATGAGTCGAAAATGGTGGAAATGGGTCGAATGACTTGAAATGGGTCGAACACTCTTTGGAGATGAATCAAGGACCTCTTTTCTCTTATTTCTTGGCTTCTACTTGCTGAGTTCTTCCTTTCTTCTCTTCTATGGCTTGGTTAGATCATCATTTTGAAGTTGTTTTGAGTTTGAATGGTGAATGATGAATGAATGTATGTATGCGTGTATTTATAGTGTAGAAGAGAAGTAATGGCCAAGTTTTTAGAGTGGAGTAGTGGCCAAGCTACTTGGAGTGGTGGCCAAGATGTTGGAGTGGTGCCCAAGGGTCTTGAGTGGTGGCCAAGGGTCTTGCTTGGGGCTCAAGGGTCGAATTTTTAATGAAAGGGCATGGCTGTTTTTGGACAGCCAATATTAGTCTCGGTAAAATGGTTGCCATTTACAAACCGTAACTCCGATGAAGCTCAAACCAGTGAGCATGGTTAGATATTTGAGTCCTCTACAACTTTTAGTTTTACATATTTAGGGGTTACTATACAAAAATCTAGAGATAATAGCTGTTTACTACAGGTGTGCAGAATATGCGCACCTTTGCCATTTCGGCTATAACTAATTCATCCGACATTGAATCGGGTCGAGTCAACCGGAAAAATGATCACAAGACATAGGGCTATAATCTAGTATTTTTACTTAATACCCAAAGCCTACTGATTTTGCCCAGATCCTATGTTTTATCACGGATCAGATTTTGAATCTATAATTATGAACTAATTTAAGTGGTATCGGGTTTGCTAGGGTTTTTGGGTTAGGGTTTTGGTTTAGGACGAGTGTGAAATGGTGTTTGGAGGAAAAAATATGTTTAAATTCACTAGTTCACTCACTCCATGCTTTGTCTACTTTGAGACGCTCCGGTTTGAGAACGGCCAGCGCAGCTGCGAAACCCTGTCAATGAGATTCTTCGGAGTTCTACCTGATCACAGGCAGTATTTATAATGATTAACGGGGAACCATGGTTCTTGCAACCTTATTCAACAAAAGTGAACAAAGACACTTTCGTTTGTCTATTACTAACATATACTTGCAGGAATCCCCGACGGTAGCAGCTGCTGGCAAGAGACATGTCAATTTACAACCCTATGCTCACACTTAACATTCCTAATCAAAGACATCATGATAACTGAAAGACCTACAACACAGCTTCCGCAACTCTGATGCTCTGATGCATGCTATCATTATCCAGAAAAAAGAGCATGCCGGTCCGATGGTCACAACATTACATGGAGGCAATAACACAACAAGGATGATTAAGAGACTTACTGTGGCTGATGATCTTAAAGAAAGCTCAAAGATCACACAAGTCAAAGGAACTAAGTTCAAAGATCACTGCATCATGTACAAAGAGATCAATGCATGAAGAATCAAAGATTACGAGCTGAACACATGATCAAGATTGCTGAGCTTAATTTAGTATTTTTTGGGATGACCTCCCTTAGGGGGAGATTGTTATATATTAGAAAAAGACTTGGTCACCCCGTGTATTACACCGTTTATTGTTGCTCGTAGTTAAGTAGTTAATGTATAACATTCGGTAATGGGTAGGTATTAAACCCAACGTGTAAGCCCACTACCAAGGCATTAAGGCCGGTTTGTTTAGCACTATATAAGCCTCTTCCATGCCATAGAAGAGGTGGGTTAGTCATTTACATAATACAAGTTCATTTTCTCTCACTAGAAAGTTCTCTCTCACTTTCTCTTTCTAGATTTAGCTAATCCACTTGTCATCCGATTGTGTTATGATTTCCAATATCATACAATTGGTATCAGAGCACATGGGATGATTAGCTAGATTGTGTGTGCGTTTTCTTGGTTAGTTTATATCAAAAGTTTGGTTTTTGAAGGTTTATAGTCTTGTTCTTGGTTTTCTTTGATTTTGACGTTTGTGATGTTAAAGTTTATGTTTTTATAGTTGACATAGCCTTCTAGTACCAAGTTGTGCAAAAAAAACCAGGCAAAAACGTTCAAAAGGGTGATTTTTAAGTGTTATTATGTGAAAAACCAATTTTTTTCCTTCTAGCGAGTTAAGTTACTGTTCAAAGATCTTCGTAGCGAGTTAGGTTACTGTACTGGCGAGTTGTCAGAATAGTACACTGTGTATCAGAAAGTAATGTGTCAGCGACTTGTCTTCTTGTGCAGGTAGTGAGTTAAGCAGCTAGTTAACCCTTCTTACAAGTAGCGAGTTGAAGACTAGCGAGTTGGATACTAGCGAGTTGAAGACTTACGAGTACAGGTTTTTGAAGATCTTTATACTAGCGAGTTATGAACATGAACTCTGTCACTTTAATTTCTTGCTAGCGAGTTGTCAACTCTCTTCCAGCGAGTTACGTATAGCGAGTTACAGGTTAATTGAAGACAATTTTCTAGCGACTTGTGAACAGGAACTCTGTCCATTTAAATTCTTACCAACGAGTTGTCAAGTCTCTTCCAGTGAGTTACACCCAGCGAGTTGTGGATTTTTGGACTTCTGGACTAATTCTTTAAACTGACTAATTTCAACCTGTAATCCAAACAAACTTAAATTACAATTCACCATTTCATACCATCAATCACCACTTTTAACATACAATCACTAATCATTGTTTGATCAATTTAATCATTTCACAATCAATTACGATGGCTAATCTTTCGGGAGACATCCAATGTGTCGGTTCTGATACTCGACCACCTATGCTTGATAGGACAGACTTTGCATCATGGAAACAACGTATTCGACTGTATTGTCGAGGTAAAGAGAATGGGGTAAACATCTTGAAGTCAATTGATGAAGGACCTTTTCAGATGGGAACATTTCGGGAAACTCTTGCAGAATGGAATGAAGGTGCCTTACATCTAGGTCCAGAACGACCATGTGTCTATTCTGACTTGTCACCTGAATATAAGGAAAGGTACAATGTTGATATTCGGGCAATAAATATCTTACTTCAAGGGTTGCCAAAAGATATCTAATCTCTTATCAATCATTACACCGATGCAAAGGATATATGGGACAATGTGAAGATGCTCCTGGAAGGTTCGGAATTAACAAAAGAAGACCGTGAATCACAACTGTATGATGACTTTAAACACTTCCGCCAGCGCAAAGGAGAGACTATTCACGATTACTATGTCCGGTTTGCCAAAATTATCAACGACATGCGAAACATCAAGATGACCATGTCCAGAATGTAGCTGAATTCAAAGTTTGTTGATAACATGTTACAAGAATGAGGTAGATTTGTAACAGCAGTAAAACTCAACAGAGGTTTGAGGGACTCCAACTATGATCAACTGTATGCTTATCTAAAGCAACACGAGGCAAACAATAAGAAAAAATGATGTTGGACCGATCACTCAACAACACGTTGATTCCTCTCGCTGATTTCCAATGTTGCACCTCAGCAGTACAACTCACAATCATCTACAAATCCACCATCTTCCACAATTGGTATCAACCACAATTTGCTGACAACACTCAACTTGATTCGAGACTCTCTCCAACGGACAACTTAATTAAGAACCTAACCAACACACTTGCCCTACTCACCCAATCATACATGTTGTGTATTAGGAATAAACTTAAACTAAGGTTAGGGGGTTAAGTGTACATTGTAATTTAGATTAGGAATAAACTATAACTAGGATTAGATAAACTTGCCTCTTAAAGGCAAGGATGTTTCTTATTCTATTTAGGATAGGTTTCTACCCCCTCATCTCTATAAATAGAGATGAGGGGGATGCTAGTTTATACATTCTTCTTTGCTCATTCGTTAAATAATACAATATAACGTTTGGGGTCACGTGTGTGCTTTCTTTTAAGTCTATATCCGCGCATATCTTTCAAGGATGAAGGACTATTTATTCAACAAGTGGTATCAAGAGCCAAGGTTATGTTGGTTTCTTGAAGCTAGGTCGACTCAAAGGTGTACAATCCTATCAAGGATTTAAAGGCTTAAGATTGTCGAGTTTTGCAAGAGTCTTGGGGTTTATCAAGGTTGGTATTGCAAAGGATTAATTAGACAAGGTTCAAGCTTCAAAAGGGTTTGTACAAGGTTGAATCTTTAAGCTTTAAGGTGTTGTTTTTAAGGTTCTAGAGGTGATCAAGTTTGAAGGATAAAAAGGCTTCAAGGTTTAGTTGATTATCTAGAATCTTGAATTATTGAAGTTTGAAGGTTTTCGCGGGTTTCTTAGTATTCTAAGTCTTGGTGGTTCTTGGAAAACAAGTAAGGTTTAGCTTTGTCTCAGGATTCAAGAAAAGTGATTACTTGGAGTACAAGGTATATCAAGGTTGTAGACATGAGGTGGAAAGATCAAAGCTTTAGGGTATTCTAAAGGTTAGTAGATCAATCTTTACAAGAAAGCGGGGTTAACACACGGCTTGTGAGACTTGTCGGTAAAGTTGGTTAAAAAGCAACTTGACAAGGTTTGTAGCAAGGTTAAAGAAGAATGGCTAGTATGAATACTAGGTTAAACATCGAAAAGCTCGATGAGAATATTGTACAAAAGCATGGAGGTTCAAAACAAGTTGGATTAAAGCAACTTGGTTCTAAACAAGTTGGGTTCAAACAACTTGGTCATAAACAAGTTGGGTTCAAACAACTTGGTCATAAACAAGTTGGGTTCAAACAACTTGGTCCTGGTGTTGAAACATGAGTCCATGGAGTACAGGTCGAAGAGCGTGTTTGGTTTGAGGTGGAACTACAGGGAGCTCAAGGGGATCATGAAGCTGAGGTTTTTCAGGTTAGTAACGATGATGTTGCAGTGGCTCAAAGACGGTTGGGGGACAAGCAACCTGAAGAAAAGACAAACACGGATTGCTTGGTAAAGGAGCGGGAAAAGGTACACCTTGGTATAAAGGTGGGGGCAAACATTACGGTAACCGGAGTACCTGGTCAAAAGGGTGCAGAGGGTAATGTTGCTGAAAAAAAGAAAAGGAGTCTATGAAAGCTAATCTAGGGAAATTACTAAAGTACAAGGCTTGGTTAACAAGGCGGTGCTCGGTTCGAGGTTCCAACATTGGATGAAGATGCTAAGTATCGATTATGTTTAACTGTTAGTCCCAAGGTGGAAATTGTTGTGTATTAGGAATAAACTTAAACTAAGGTTAGGGGGTTAAGTGTACATTGTAATTTAGATTAGGAATAGACTATAACTAGGATTAGATAAACTTGCCTTTTAAAGGCAAGGATGTTTCCTATTCTATTTAGGATAGGTTTCTACCCCCTCATCTCTATAAATAGAGATGAGGGGGAAGCTAGTTTGTACATTCTTCTTTGCTCATTCGTTAGTTAATACAATGTAACGTTTGGGGTCACGTGTGTGTTTTCTTTGAGTCTATATTCTGCGCTAGCTTTCAAGGTATGTTGGACTTATTTATTCAACAATACAAAACATACCTTCCTCAAACAAATAATCAACTCAGAACTTTATCAAATCCAAGAAACCAAGCCACAGTTCAAGATGGCAGGGTTGTTGTTCAGAATGTTTAGGGTTGACAGAATAGAGGAGAGGGTAACAATGCACGGGGTGCAGGTGCAGCTGGTTATAGGGGAGCTCAGAACAGAGTTAGGAATGCTAATCCAGGTTAAGCAAGGCAGATTAAGTGCTACAACTGCAACGGTATAGGCCACATAGCAAGGAACTGCACTCAGCCCAAGCAACCACAGAACTCAGAATACTTCAAAGACAAGATGTTGCTGATGCAAGCTCAGGAGAATAGGGTAGAATTGGATGAAGAGCAGTTACTATTTATTGTAGGTGGACAAGACAACGCTATTGATGAAGATGTAGATGAGCAACCTGTTCAGGACTTAGCACTTAATGTGGATAATGTGTTTCAAGCTGATGATTGTGATGCTTTTGATACTGATGTTGATGAGGCTCCCACGACATAGACTATGTTCATGGCTAATCTATCATTCGCAGATCCTATTTATGATGAAGCTGATCCGTCTTATGATTCGGACACTCTATCTGAGGTACACGACCATGATCACTATCAGGATGTTGTTTGTGAACATCATGAAGAACACGAGATGCATGACGATGTACAACTAAACTACATTGTTGACTCGCATGCTGATTATACGAGTGATAGTAATATGATTCCGTATGATCAGTATGTAAGGGACAACGTAGTGCTAGTTGTACAAATTAATGTATCTTCTGTTCCAAATGATGTATACTTGATGATATTAAATGAGATGCATGAACAGCCTGGCCAATATGTCTCTAGAACAACATAGAACACTGTAGTTGATAAATCATTAACTGCTGAACTTGCAACATATAAGGAACAAGTTGAACTGTATGCAAGACAGGCCAGGTTTGAATTAATAGAAAGAGAACAAAAGATTGATGAACAATTATGAATAGTTATCACTGACCGTAATATTAAGGAATAAAATTTGAAAAAGGAACTTCATTCTGTAAAAATGCAACTTGCTTCTACCATCAACCATAACAAGTCAATGGTAGAAGAAGTTACGTCTTTGAAAAAGGATTTTAAACAGAAAGAAAACAAATACCTTAAAGAATTTTTAGACATGAAAGCTTTAAAAGAAAAGGTCGAGGATAAATTATACAAACAAGACCAGTCTCTCCAAACAATTCACATGTTATGTAAACCAAAGCCCAATTATGATGAACAAAATAAGGTAGCTATTGGCTACAAGAACCCCTTATGCCTCACCCGTGCAAAGCAAGTTCAACCTGCTCTATATAATGGTCATGAAATTATCAAAACCAATCATGTCCTGGCCATAGCACACAACACAGAGGATACCCTAGAGATAGCTGAAATGACTAGGAAGAAAATGAATGACAAAATGAAAGACCCAGAGTGTGTGAATCAAAAGGTTAAAATTGCACCACCTAATTACTCGAAAGAGAATTATCTAGCGACCTTTACACCACAGAAGCAATTGATCCCTGAGCAAATATTTTGGTTCCAAGATCTCATCAAGATGAAAGCAGAAGCTCTCAAAAAGCAAACCACAGCCTCAAGACCAATCAAAGCATTGACGGTGTATCCTCCAAATACACCTGCAACGCTTGTCCCCAGGATGCTTCCAACAAAAAGTCAAGTGAAAATTAATATTTTTACACTTATACAATTTTTTTCAGAATTTGAAAAAACCTGTAAAAAGAGAATTACACTAACGGGGCTTATAACACCTCGTGTTTTAGGTCATTGTATGACATTATGTAATTCACAATTTATTTTTAGGGTTTTACGCGTTTGCTCTTAAATCATAATCGTTAAGCTAAATCGCGTAAACTAAAAATAATCATTCAATGTAAACGGGCATTAAACGATTAAACGTTTACATCAAGCAAGTGTTAAATGATTATTATAAGGATAATTATCAACTTTGTTCATCTTATTTTTATTGGTTACGTAAAATGCTTACGTTTCGCGATAAAATGCGTTTCGGCATTCCCGGAAGCACCAAAACCTAACTACGCTTAAACGAATACCCACGATTATACCCAATACAAAAAATAATCAAAATATCATCTTATATATATATATATATATATAGCCGAATTTTTGAAGGATAGAACCAAGGAATCATCAAGTTGGTGACTAAGGCCCT
>BQNB010121957.1:0-18017 GCA_026074375.1 Tanacetum coccineum
GGCAGTACTAAGTTTGTACTGGCAATACTAACTCCATTAGTACTGTTGGCAGTATTAAGTCTTGTGAAGATTTATTCCTAACAAAAGGCAGCACCAAACAATAATCAGGCGAACTATTAAGTGATATAAAAAATGTAATCTACTGACTTTAACACAACCAATCATCTAACCATACAGATCATAGTATAAACGGCACAAACAATTTCTAAGAAAAAAAATTACCTTATGATGTGATGTTTTGAGATAATGATGATCGGAAGCTAAGAGATTAGATCAAATTAATTGTGTGTGTTTTTTACCATAAAATTGTTATGTAGGTATGCAAATGGTATAGTAGTGTAATCATTGTAAGTTTTATCACACTAAACGAGATATACTAAATATTTTTTTTTAAATTAAATAATAAAATGGGTATTTTTTTATTTTGTAAAGCAATGTATACTTATACTTTGTAGAGTAAAAATAAATTACAAAAGAGTGTATAGTAATGATGTTGTGTCTTTTTTTAAACATCTTCATTAAAAACTAACACATAAATCGGTTGACATTTTGATTTCAAAAATAAAATAACAAATATTTGCTATTTTTTAGTTGTGTACAACTATTATTGTATCTACAATTAAAACACATTATGTACTATATAAATTCCTAATATACTTTGTCCTTAATCAACTATATAAAACCTATCACTTTTGTAGGTTGAACATAAAAATCAATTTCAAAAGAAAAAAGATGGTTAGCAACAATTCAGCCAAGGTATACATGTTGTTGTAAATCACATTTTATAGTGCTTTGTTTATCATGCTATTTAAAAAATGTTGGCTGATTTGTATATTTTTCAAAAATTTGATGTGTTTCTTATATGTAGTTAAGCACACAAACAGAAATCAAAAAATCATCTAACGATATCGATGACTCAACCAAAGATATACCTAATATTGAATTATCTGACGATGAAGCCGTAAGAATTTCATTACATATATATTTAGCTAAATAAAATGTCGTTACGCTCTTTAAATAAACAGATAAATATTATTGACATTATTTAATTTACTATACAAATGTGTAGGCTGTCCCAGTTAAACGTAAACGTCGCAGGTTAGTTAAAGATGGTTGTTTGATCAAGAACAATGTAGTTGAGATTGTTTCTTCCAATGATGATAAGGGAGAGTCATTAGCGGATACAAAAATGATTGATGTTGACATTCAAAAGAAAGGAAAGAATAAAAAAAGTATGACTCTATCAAAATACTAAAGTTTTCTTTCAACCTATGCTTTACATCTTTATGTGTACAAGATATTACTAATTTCCTATCATTATACCATATTAACCATATAGATCTTGATTGATGACTAGTGTGTGTAAATGAAGGTGTAATAGTGTGTGTGTTTAAAGAGAGAATTTCTTAACTTGCCTTTTGATTAAAATGAAATTGTTACATCTAACCATGGCATAAGTACCTATTTATATCCCTTGGTTAACTATCTTTATTAAACTTTCCTAACTTAACATATTTAGTCCTTGCACTTTATAACAGTGCTACAAGTAGATTATTTCTTTATTTCTAACATTCTCCCCCTAAATGATCTACTTGGGAACTATTCTTATTATCTTTTTGATGATGACTTCTTCTTTATGCTTTGAACACTTTATTCTGAAGTAGTTTGTCATTTTATTTTATTCTTTGAAGCTCGAAAAACGCTGAGAATTCTTTATGAAAGTTGAGGACAACCTTGTAGCAAATCTCTCCCGATATAATTTTCTTCCCTTACATAATAGGATAGATCTCTTTATCTCTGAAGGTATCAACTCCACTCTCGAACTCAAATCAGCATTCTCAAAAGCTAACTTGATCTTCTTTTGAGCAACTTGAATCTTTTAAAAAATCTTATATGAAATCTTTATCTTCGAACTTGATCTTGAATGTAGATTTCAATCACGTAATGTTGCTGACGAAAGATCTTGAAAGACGATGATATTGATTGAGAATTTCTTTGTAAAAGAATTGAACACTTGACTTTTCACATGAATCTTCATATTCTTTAAGCTCCCCCTCAATCACATATCCATATCTTGAATATTGAAGTGGTAAACTTTGATTGTCTGAAGACAATGTTGATATTCTTGAGAAGTAATTCCATGCAAATGTCGAACTGGCTATCTCGATCGATCTTTGAAGTTAATGAAACACTACAGCTTATTCAAAACACTTGATGAAGTAACCTTAATCTTAAATACGAATCTTATCTTCTTAATCAAACTACTTTTACCATAATGATTTCTTTGATTCAATTTCTTTGCTAGTATCTTGTTTTGTCCCATATATTCTTGCTTATATCTTCTCCCCTTTCATATACTTGAATTGACCTTACATTTTCTCCCCAAATATACTAATATCTTATCTCTCTCATATTAGGCCAATACTAAGCTTATATTTTCTCCCCCAAATGATGATTATGATCCATCGTGAGCATCATGACCAGATAAGCTTCCAAATAAGCTTCGGGTGAAAAATATCCTTTAAAGTCCATGAAATTGAAATCAAAATCTTTTCTTTTCTCTTTAAGAATCAAACATTCTCCCCTTTATAAACAAATATACTCCCCCAAAATAACCATAAGCTTCCTCAAACCAACAAACTTGATTGCTATCATTCCCGTGAAAGTTGAAAGGTAACTTTTGATTTATAATAATCATTGAAGTAGTCATGCTTGTGAAAGGTAAAAATGTTGTTGTTGTATGTTGTAGAAGATGAAATGGAAAATTATCAGAGTAAGAACCATCTTCCACATTAACCATGAAGTTCATACATCACAAGATCATGCTTTGAAAATTCCCGATGAAATATTTGAAAAATATGATCAAATCAATATCTCGATGATAAGGATGCGGAAATATGATCATAAAATCCAAATAAGCATTGATCTCGTGAACTTAGTGTTGTGTTACCCTGGGAAACACATAACCACTAGATCACATAGATTACTAGTTAACACGTATTTGAATCATTAAACAATCATTTTCAAATAGTGACCTACGTTCAGCGTTGGCATGATGTTAGCACTGGTAGGATTTCCATTCGATCATTGTGAATACTATTTTATAGTATCACTCCAGAATGTTCCGGTCACAAGGTTATGACAATATTTGGGTGATCGTTGACCGACTTACAAAGTCTGCCATTTTTATGCCAATGAGGGAAATGGGTCCTATGGATAAACTGGCGAGAATGTACCTAAAGGAGGTAGTCACGAAGCATGAAATACCTATCTCAATTATCTGTGATCGTGACCCTTGGTTCGCATCAAATTTCTGGAGGTTACTTCAGAAAGCTTTGGGTACAAGTTTGGATATGAGTACTGCATATCATCCGCAAACCGACGGACAAAGCGAGAGAACCATCCAAACTCTCGAGGATATGCTACGTGCTTGCGTAATCGACTTTGGAAATGGTTGGGTTAAACATTTGCCATTAGTCGAGTTTTCATACAATAACAGTTATCATGCTAGCATTAAGGCTGCACCGTTTGAAGCACTTTATGGTCGAAAGTGTCGTTCACCCGTGTGTTGGGCCGAGGTTGGACAAGTTCAACTCACTGGTCCAGAATTAGTGCAAGAAACAACGGAGAGGATCATCCAGATTAAACAAAGGATTCAAACCGCTCGCGATCGACAAAAGAGCTACGCTGATTTAAAGCGTAAACCGATGGAGTTTCAAGTTGGAGATAAAGTTATGCTTAAGGTTTCGCCTTGGAAAGGGGTCGTACGTTTTGGCAAACGGGGGAAGTTAAACCCCAGATATGTCGGACCTTTCAAAGTGTTGAAAAAGGTTGGAGCCGTTGCTTACAAGCTTGAGCTTCCTCAAGAGCTGAGCAGGGTCCACAATACGTTTCATGTATCCAACTTGAAGAAATGTTATTCTGACGATCCATTAGTCGTTCCGTTGGAAGGACTCCAAGTGGATGACAAGCTTCATTTTGTTGAAGAGCCTGTAGAAATCATGGATCGCGAAGTCAAACAATTGAGGCGAAGCCGTGTCCCAATTGTCAAGGTTCGATGGAACTCTAGGCGGGGTCCTGAGTTTACATGGGAACGTGAAGATCAATTCAGGAAGAAATATCCACACCTCTTCACCAAGACTGCACCGTCGTCAAGTGCCGTGTGATAAGCCTTGAGGACAAGGCTCATTTAACGGGGGAAGACTATAACACCTCGTGTTTTAGGTCATTGTATGACATTATTTAATCCACTAATTATTTTTAGGGTTTTACGCGTTTGCTTTTAAATCATAATCGTTAAGCTAAATCGCGTAAACTAAAAATGATCATTCAATGTAAACGGGCATTAAACGATTAAATGTTTACATCAAGCAAGTGTTATATGATTATTATGAGGATAATTAATAACATTGTTCATCTTATTTTTATTGGCTACGTAAAATGCTTACGTTTCGCGATAAAACGCGTTTCGGCATTCCCGGAAGCACCAAAACCTAACTACGCTTAAACGAATACCCACGATTATACCCAATACTCAAATTAATAAATATAACAACATACATATGAGTATGTGGCCGAAATTCAAGTGCTAGGACCAAGTCTTACCTTGTTTGCAAGACTTGCCCTAAATATCTAGATATTACAAAATATCTAGGGAACCAAGTCTTACACCTTTGTAAGCACTTGGCTACTTGCACTATGAACCTTCCTAGTAAGTCCCTAACTAGATATTTTCACTATATAATGCCTAAGCTAGCAAGTAACACACACTTCTCTCATTTCCAAGGTGTAAACAAATCAAAACCTCTCTTTCTCTCCTCATCATAAGCCACGGCCAAAATAAGCCATCCTAAGCAAACCATACAAAGTTTTTCTATCATTATACAAGAATACACACATCATATCTAAGGTATTCTAAGAAGGTTTCAAGAGTTGGTTAACCATTTGCAAGGAAGGAATCAAGGAAATAAAGAAAGGGTTTACTTAGGAAAAATTAGGGCTCCATCCTAATTTTTCAAGCCAAGAGTTTAAATCACAAGGGTGTGATTGATTTTATTTTCTCTACTCATCCACACAAGGTTATATATAAAGCTTAATCATTTCATAACAGATTTATTGTGGTCATATGTATTAAATTAAGCTCCCTCCCCCAAATCTAGTACCAAAGCCACGTAACCCATGCCACAAACCAACACACATAGTGAGAAAATGACCCCTAAAAACCTATATCATCTGAAGCTCCACCCAACATAAACCCCGGCCAGAAACCGAGAAAAACACCAGAAGGTAAAGAAACCACAAGAAACCGTAGCAATAATGGAAACTCAAACGACACCATCCGCAAAACCCGAGACACATGACAACTAACATGTTCCTCAGTAATCTATACACACCATACCAAAACCAAGACCACCAGGACCAAGAAACAAGAAAGACATAAGAATACCGGTACAAATAGGTATTGTAACAAAGTGGTAACGCGCAACACTGTCCAACAACCAATTCAAACTCCGATTTTGCAACAAAAGTAACGAATATGGTCAGATTAGTATTACGAAATTCACATAATGTATTATAATTTTAAAAATACAACCAATACACAAGGAACGTATGGGATCATAAAAGAACTCGAAAAACCGATTACTAACGAAGAAGTAAACGACATAATACAGTTATACGAATAGTTAATACCTTTTTATAACACAATTTTTATAAGAACTTACTATTCACACAAATAAACATATACTTTATAATAAACATCAATAATAAGATAAAACTTTTAAAAACGAGACGTGATTAAAGAACGCAAAAAACGGAGCTTATAACGAATAAGATACGACAAAAACGGGTTTTACGTAAAAAAACGATTAAATAGCAGGTTAGAAATAAAACACTATTCATCCATAGAATCTCAAAAACCTAAGAATGTATTTTATGACCACTCTCTTTAACGAAAACAAGGTACTTACCGAAACCGAGAAAAGGCTTAAAACGCAAAGTTATTTCCATATTATACAAAATGGCGTAAATATAAACTTTATTTAACTTTATAAATGATGATTTCCACTTAAACACAAAGATGGTGGATATAGCTATATAGATTATATATGTTAGTTATTTTATCTGAAGATGCTATATTACAAGGGAATAGTCATAAAGAGGCTTCTCTGAATGGCGATTTGACATTGTTGGATTTACGATTTAAAGTGTCTTAACTCCTCGTACGTCATGTCATGACCTCTTTAATTATGATAGCCCGAACGATAGTACGATGTAACAACTATAAGATTATATTCAATGTTATTAATTAAAGTACTCGGTACTTATACGACCTTAATTTAAATAGGTTGCATCTATCGTCTTGCGTGACGTTTTATCTGTGATTATTTGGACTATCTGTACTCAAGGTGAGTTCATAGCCCCACTTTTTACAGTTTTACTGATTTACTATTATTTGGGGTGAAAACATGCTTTGTTTTATAAATTGGACGCAAGTGTTTAAAGTATATTGATTATGTGTTTGCCTAAGTAGCGATAACCCTCCTGAGCCCATTATCATGAACTGTCAATTGCATAGATGTAGTTGTTAATTGCATTATGTGAGCGCGAATGTTATAAATAGATCTATTGGGATTAACCTCCCCGTTTGGGTGATTAGCTATCACCGGGAACGAACGTTGACCATGTCGGACTTGGATGTTGCGGGTTACAACATCTGTACGGGCAAAATAACTGCTAAAATAGCAAATATAGGTTGAGCTTCAGTGTCATGAGCTTAGTGCAACAGTAATCTGGTTTTGTGATTGTTGGCATATGTTGTAACATCACGGGAAAGTCTTGCGGTCCTGCATAATTTAAATACATAAACCTATGAATTCACCAACATTTTTGTTGACGTTTTAAGCAATGTTTTCAGGAGGTCAATAGGCACGAGGTGCCAAGGATGCATTGGATTACATTTTGGATTGCACACTTAAAGATTTACGTGCATCATATTTTGGGAAATGTATTGATGTCTTTTGTAATATTAAACAAGGAACAAGTAAAGCTTTATGCTTTTGTATTATGTCTTATAATTAAATCCAATGTATCAATTTAAACGACTTTTTGTGTCGTTCTTATATATATCTTGTGTTGTTGATCTTGAAGTAACACGCCCCGGATCTTTATTCCGCTGCGACCCATTTTGGGGGTGTTACATTTAACTTTTACTAAAATGTTTTTCCCAAAATCTTGTTCAAAATTACTTCGCAAATACATTTCACTTTCAAAAAGTTCATCAAAACTCTTATAATGTCCATTAAGATATTTATAAGCCAAGATACGATCCAAGTCCAAAACCAAGGTCCATTTACATACATAAGCTTATATCAATAAGTAGAAAATAATTTGGACCATAATAAGCCCTCCCATTAAGCCACGGCTTAAATAGACTTATTGGGCCGTGAGGTCATAAGCTCCAAAATACGTATATTAAGCTTGAAAATAAGCTAATAAGCTACGTATCGCATTTGACTACTCTCATAAGCCTCAAAATAGTCCACAACATACGCCATAACACAAAAATAATCAAAATCACTTTCCTAATGATTTTGGGAAATTCACGTGGCATATAAGCCCAAAATAAGCCAAGAAATAACTTAAAATAAGCCCGAATAAGCTATACAAGCTACTATAAAAAAATAAGCCATCTAGCAACATATATTATTCAACCATCACGACCACAACATCAAAACTACAAAAATCCCTTTTTTCCTTTTTATAACCCATGAACCAAACACCACCTTTTTATTCGTTTCGCTTCCAAAAATCGATTTTCACAACGATCAACTTGCACAACTAACATCTATGCATCAAAACAAACCCAAAAGGACAAACGAAATTTAAATTTGAAAACTTACAAGAAAATATACAAAAATGTAGATTTTGATACGAACCGGACAACCCAAACGTTGTTTAAATGAATATACAAACACTCGTATCAACCCGAAATAACACGTTCTCGATCAAAGTTGGAAAATATATGGTGGATTATGGTGGTAGGTGGCAGACAAAACACACATACACTTATGTGTGTTTTTTTTGAAATGAGAATGATTATGAAAATGGTATAATGGAAGCACCTTATGTACCAAGTCTAGACAAGGTTAGCTAAAATTAAGCCACCATGTCCCCTCTTGTCACATATTCGGCCATGGGATCCTATGGGGTCTCGGGCCTTTCTTTTCGTGTCAGAATCTGAATAAACAGACAAAAGTCAAATAGTCAAAGGACTATAAATGGAATATTTAGAACACAAAAAGCGCAAAGGTTACACTTGTGTACTTTCTAAGCTTATGATAAAATACATGTTATGACTGTGCAATTGAGTGATCACCCCGAAATGAAACACTTAGATTAGTAATGAGAGTTGAGTGTTTTCGATCCCCTTTTCGTGAGGTGTTCGGCTCTGATGTTTTTTAGCGTAAGTAACTTATAAATTCATTTCTCCAAGTTAAATTTGGGAAATATTTTTATGAATTATTCTAAACGGTTCTACTTGAGGGCAAATAGAAGTCAAGTGGGGGGATATTTAATAACATCAAATAATTAATACATTTTAATATCAAATTCCCTATGAAAATGCTTATAAATATGTTATAAATGTCTGAAAACGTTACTTAATTATATATATTTAGTTTTCAGGGACCAAGTGAGCATTTAAGCAAAAGACGTGGGATTTGAACATAAAATGCGCTAAAGTAAAGAGTTCAAGGCTTGTTACGGTGTAACATCCCCGAAGGATTACGCCATAACATATTTTAAAGAAGAAATGAGTCATCACAACTTTTACGACGCAAAGCCTCTCCTACCTTACGCCGTAACATTTAAAATTCATAGAAGATGATTTATCCGAGTCAGCGTTACGGCGTAACATAGGCGACAAGGTTACGTCGTAATGTCGTTTTAGCCTAAGTAGCAAGGTTACGGCGTAACGTCTCATAAGGGTTACTCCGTAACAGTTTCGAAAAGTATAAATAGAGCCCTCATCCGGCTTATTCATCATCACTCACTTCCACAACTCACAACACAGTCCCAAGTGGTGAACCAAGTCCCTAAGGTTCGAAGCATTTCACTAGAAGGTCCAAGGGAGAAGTCACTTTACTTAATTCTTATATTTAATCGTTCATAACATTCACTGTAAGAACAATGATCATTCAATCCATGTTTACTTTTATTAATTCTTGCATTACTGTTACCATGAGCGGCTAAGTACTCTTAGTGCTAGCCTAACCATGTAATTGCTATTGATATGATTATTGTTTCTTGTTTAATTATAGTTTTGTTAGATATTCTTATAACCTTTCATTGATCCTTGTGTTTTGGTAGTATAGAGGGTGGCTTAGATCTTGTTAATCATGTTATTAGACTTATCCTATTGAACCTGAGATTAGCGGGGTACTAGGGTAGCTTAGCACCTATCCAAAGTGTAGGAATTTACCACATTACCGCCTTTTCCATATTAAATACTAAAAAAGAACAAAAATTCTTTCAGAAGGGGTTAATAATCGGTTTAGATTATAGATTGGTCTTAAGGATAGTTGGGGATTAACCACTACAAACTTGGATGCCCTGCTCGTGTGATCGTAGGGGAATGTGGGATCGAAGAGTGAGTATAGGACAGACCTCAAATGCCAATTCGAGTTTGTCGATATTAGAACCACTAATGGAACTTATAAGTGAACATTGCATAGGAAAATGTAATCATAGCATTAGTAATGAAATGGTTAGGTAGCACGCTTTTCTCCTTAAATTCTTCTATCACTTTACTTTATTGCATTTACTTTTCTATAGTTATTAAAATCATCTTAAAAACCATTTTCAAACGTGACTTAATCAAATTAGAAATAGTAAACTTTAGCTCTTGGGACGACCTCGGATTTACCAAACTACTGCACTATATACGACCGGGTTCTCTGCCCGTTAGTGTGTGTATCGGTAGATGAGTTTTATAAATTTAAAACTTGGAAATTAATTATTTAAAACAATTTACGCATCAGAGACGTACTATCATAACATCAAGTTTATAAATTGCCTAGAAATTCGTGCCAAAACAGAATTTATAAACTGTCCTAATTAATTATATATATACTTTTGATTTATGAATTTTTACCATGTTTTTATTACTACAAGTCCTCTAAATTAACCAATACAACATCATGTATATAATTAGAGTCCTCTAATGTATAATCCTTTACTTTACTTCCAATTCATTGTTAAATGTCAAGAACAAAAATAAATTATAACTTTATATAAACTAATTATAACAACAATAAATCTACAACTAGTTATATAAATTATCCAATACTTGTAATATACCAAAATGAATATTTTTCATAGATCTAACATATTTATAACATAGTTTTACCATATGTATATATTTTCTTGATTATGTATAAAACTTGTTTCTTGTTGTAACTTGTTAAAATAAAAGCTAGGTAGTGGTTTCACTAAATAAACAAGATGTATAGATGCAAGAAATATATATGAAAGTATACAGATGTAAATAGACCTTTAGTGAATGAGAATGAAAATGATGAGCACTACTAAACCCTAATTTAAACCCTTATGTTTGATCTAATCTAAACCCACTTGTATGTTCTTAAAACCTTGCTTGGAAAATAAAAAAAATAGTTCTTGTTGTTGTTATTTGTAGCAGGCACCAAAGAGGAGAGAAAGAGATAGTTTGTGTGACATTTCTTTGTAAATGATAGGTAAGAGTTATCATTTGATTATAAAGGAAAAGGTGGCATGGTTATTTGAATTAAACAAGCTTGTAGGGAACAAACTAGGATTAGAAGGATGTGACAAAGGCTTAAGCATGCTTCTTACATGCATGTCAAAGGTGACAAAAGGGTGGCTTAAGTACAATGACTAGTAAGCTAGGGTCTTACATCTGGGTTAAAGCTTATTATAGTTTAAGTAACAGCTAGTTAGTAGGGGGGTTTTTGGAGATTTATTTCACTACGGCCGGTTATGGTTGTATAAGTGAGTAAGTTTTATAAAACTTTTTGGTATTGGGTATTATTATTTGTATTTGTTGAAGTATAGATGGGTATTGGTGTTTTCATGCATGCATAAATGAAATTTATTGCGAAACGTGAACGTTTTACATAACGTATAAAAATAAAATGTGAAAAGTTATAAATTATCTTCGTAAAAATAATATAACACTTGTTTGACATAAACTTTTATTTGTTTGATGTCGGTTTACGTTGATTGTTGATTTTTAGTTTACGTGATTTAACTAAACGGTTAAAATTAAAAGTAAACGCGTAAAACCTTAAAAATAAATAATTGAAAGTTTTGAGTCGCGAAATGACCTAAAATAACGGATTGTTACAGTATGTGCTCTCACTTCACAAGATCTACGCTATTCTATTTCCTGGAGAAGATTTGGAAGAAAGATGAATCATTAGGTAAGAAAAGAATTCAAGATGTTTAATGAAGAAGCACGGTTGTCAATCCAACATTGGAAAGATACATGGCACAAAAGGATGTACAAGATCAATCACAGAAAAGTTAGAGATGATCCAAAATAATATTTCTTCAATCACAAGATTGTTGAAGTTGTCAGAGTTACTACTGAACAACAAAACGGGCTTGATTTCATGGAACAAATTATTATGATGAGAGAAAATGACAAACCAGATATATTTTCTGAGGCTGACTTCAAGTATCTAAACAAGAATGATATTAAAGATATGTACTACCTTTGCTTAAACAAGAAAGTCAACTATCCTTGAAAACAAGCTGCTGAATTCACTTCTCACATTCATCAGAAGTTGTGTTATCTGGGAGAGAGTTCGTGACTTTCTGCTAGGAATAAAAAGCTACCAGATCAAGATCGATCTCACCGCTCTAACATTGATCTTCCCTGGTATAGAGGAATGTGAACCCTTCTTTATAGTAGATAAACCAACTACGGGTTTGCTTTACTTGAACAACAAAAACGAGAAGAGATTCATGGATATGGAAGAGCTACCAAAGTTTTGTGATGCTACTCCGAAAAAGGTGTAGAAAGAAGTAAAGATGAAGATCTTTGAGACTGAGTTCATGAAGAAGACTCCACTACTTGGGAGCTTATACCTCAAGATAATAAAAGCATATGATAGAGAAATAACGAAGCGTCTAAGTCATCTTGATCAGATGAGAAGATGGGAGTCGTTTGTGAATGGAAGACCAATTCTACAGACGATGAAGCGTCAGTAATAATCAACCCTTAGGGGAGATTGTTAGGATAGAAAAAGTGTTAATTATTTAACAATGAATTGGTCTTGTAATAAATAGTCTTTTACTTTTATTTATTATGTAATACGTCTTACTTGGTCAAACTTAAGTAAATGTTGACCAAGTAGACAAAGTAGAAAAAGTAAGAAGGTCGGAAGAATAGTATAAATACCCCATTAGTGATCGGATTAGAAGAGTTAGTCATTTGTAATCTCCTCCCTCCCCTCTTTATTTTTCCTTATTTATTGAAAATAAAAAATGTGTAAAAAGTAAACACTCTAGCCTCCTATCCCTTACTCATAATCTTTCTTAATGATACTTATGCAAACATGACATATAACAATATTTTCAATATCCTCTGAAGTGTGATTTCTTAAAAACTCTTCTACGTATAAAATATAAATGCATTTAGTAAAGTTATAACACCCCGTGTTTTAGGACATTGTACGACGTTGATAAACTCACCATTTATTTTTAGTGTTGTACGCGTTTGTTTTTAAATCGAAATCGTTAAGTTAAACCGCGTAAGCTAAAAATGATTAGTTAACGTAAACGGGCATCAAGTAATTAAATGTTTACGTCAATCCAGTGTTAAGTAATTATTGTGAGAATAGTTATTAACATTTCAAAAGTTATTTTTATCGGATACGTAAAAGCGTTACGTTTCGCGATAAATGACAATTAGGTATTCCCGAAACCGTGTGAATTAATCTACGCTTCAACGAATGCCTATGTTTATATACAATGATCAAAGTTTATAAAACCTTGCCCATATACATGCATATGTACATGTCCCATATATATATATGCAAGATAACAAAGACTTTATAAGTTACATACACTTGATAAATTAATAACTACATATTACTTTCATTTTTACCAACAATGTAAAAGTAACAATAGACATTATCAAAAAGGAAGAGCTAGTAAACATCATCCCTTAATATCATGGGATGATCTCTACATATAGGAACATAAAGACACCAACATTAATCACCACCTTTTTACTCATCTTGTCCCAACGCCACCTATCCCCCCTCCTTTGAAGTCTTGGTCCAAGTTAGCTAGTATTTGACCACCTTTATATATATATATGTTACTTACATGCAAGGTGATAACAACACAACTCTTATACACTTAACAAAAACATTTTTCTTTCCCTCTTGAAGCAAACAAACCCACGGCTCAAATTGCCAACCCAAACAAACCATACAATCTTGTTATACAACTCATACAAGCTTTCATACACTATATCTGAGATACCTCAAGATGTTTTAAGGGTTTGATTAAACCTTTAAAAGGATTGAAGCAAGAAAGGAAGGATTAGGGTTTTCAAACTAATCTAGGGTTAGTAAACTTGCAAGCTTGGGTTTAAAGTCTAAACAAGGGTTTAGGACATATTTCTCATCATCATACATCAACATAAGGTTATCTATAAACCTTTATGTCTTTACTTTTATTATTTTTATGAGTATATATGTTTTATATAGCTAAATCACCATTTAGGGCTTTTAAACATGTTAAAAAGATAACTTACTTGTGGTTATGAATTTGCACACTTTTTCTTATGTTATGTTGTTGTATATATCATGGAATAATGAAATTATGAGTGTGGTAACATGTTGGTTAAAGCATAAAAAGTTATATATGTTTATTGTTAAAAGTGTACTTAAGAAAGTTTAAGGTTTTAAGCCTTGGTATGAACATGTTATCTTGGATTTAAGGACAAATTATGGACCTATGGACTATATAATATATATGACATAGTATATTAAGAGTTGTAAAGAAATTGTGGTATTTTAATTTGTTGAAAAGTATATAAAACACAAGTATATAATTAACTATATATAAGATACAAAAGAGGCTGTTTGGATTCGAAATCCAAACAGTAGGGTTATCATTTTTATAAAATACTACGCCTCATGACGATTCCAAAATGATAAGAAACTCGAAAAACCGATTTATAACGAAGAAGATACGCTAGTTACGAGTTTACGACGATAAATACGTTTATAAAACTATTTTTATAAAAGTTACTATTCATCGCAGAAACTTATATTTTTAAAACATCAATAAATTGATAAAACTTTTAATTACAAGAACGTGCTCGCAAGAATCGCTAAAAACGGAGCTATAACGAATAAACTACGACATTTACGATAATTAAAGTTTATAAAAGTAATTTTATAAACTATGAACAGTAAAAGTTACTATTCATCAGCAGACCCAACTTTATAAAATATGATATATCTTTCAATAACAAAGACGTGCTCGAAGGAATCGCTAAAATCGGGATTAAAACGGATAAGTTATTACATTTACGAGTTTACGCTAATTAAAACATAAAAATAGGTTTATAGCTGTTATGAACAGTGAAAACACTATTCACCACAGAATATTGAAAATTTAAAAACGTAATATTTTGATCACTCGTCTTAATACGAAAGCGTGGACGTAAGAAACGCGAGAAACGGACTTAAAATGATAAAGTTAGGTCATTTTTGCTAAAAGTGTATTTATAAACGTTTTTACTTTACAAATATGATTTCACGAAAACGATTAGACGGTGATGTAGCTATATAGAATAATATGTGGTTATCAAAGTACTATATTACTAGGGAGTTTCATAATGAGGCCTCTTCGGGGTGGCGTATCGACGAGTTGTTGGATTTACGATTTAAAGTGTCCTAGCTCCTCATACGTCACTACACGACCTCTTAATTATGATAGCCCGAACGATAGTATGATGTAACTAATATAGGATTATATATGATGTAGTAAATCAAAGTACTTGGTACTTATACGACCTATAAATATATAGGTTGCATTCGGACGATTTAGTGACGCGTTTTCACTTGTGAAGTATATTATCGAATCACTCACTTGAGGTGAGTTCATAGCCCCACTTTTTACAGTTTTGCTGATTTACAAGTTTTGGGGTGGAAACATGCTTTGTTTTATAAATTGGACGCAAGTGGTTATTTTATTGATTACGTGTTTGCCTAAGTAGCGATAACCTATCTGAGCCCACTTATCATGAACTGTTAATTCCTAGTTTGGAAGCGCGAGTGTTGTAAAATAGATCTATTGGGATTGACAACCCCCGTTCGGGTGATTAGTTATCACCGGGAACGAACGTTATAACAGGTCGGTTTTGGATGTTGCGGGTTACAACATCGGTATGGACAGAACTGCGAAATTTATATAGCAGAGATGTTATGGGCAGAACTGCGTAATTTGTATAGCAGTAATATAAGTCTAGCTTCAGTGTCATGAGCTTAGTGCAACAGTAATCGGGTTTTGTGATGTCTGCATGTGTTGCATTATCACGGGAAAAGTCTTGCGGTCCTGCATAATTTATTTACATAAACCTATGAATTCACCAACAAGTTTGTTGACGTTTTAAAGCAATGTTTTCAGGTGGTCAGTAAGCACAAGGTGCAAGCGATACATTGGTGATTTTGTATTTTGGGATGACATGCTTAAAGATATGGTTGTATTATATTTTGAGAATCATGTATTCTGAACTAGTATCTTTGTACTGTGAACAATGAACAAGTTAAGCTTTGGGCTTTTTGTAACAAATGTTTGTTAAAATCAATGTATCCGTTTTAAACGACTTTTAATGGTCGTTTTATAAATATATTGTGTTATTGATCTATGAAGTGACACACCCCGGACCCTTATTCCGCTGCGACCCATTTTGGGGGTGTTACAAAAGTTCTCTAAACATTCTCATAAACAACGTTCAACAATTTGCAAGTACTCGTTAAATGCATCGGGTTTTGTGTTGTATGCCAATTGGCATATGGCAGATGTGCACTTCAGAATAGGACCAATACTTAAACGACTGGTAGCATCGTAACGTTGTTTCAAAAATAAAAGTATTTGGGAAGAGGCTGAACATCATAATTTGTAATAGCATCGACTAATTTTTAAAAAGTTTAGAACTCATACGATACATTCGCCTAAAATTCTCTTCCGGAAACTTAGGAGGAGTGTCTTCGTTGCCAAAATAGTTGTCAAATAGCCGTTGTTTCGTCTCTTCTCGTTCACGTGGTATATATGTCCTCTTCTTTTTAGGACCCGAACTGGAACCCAAACCCCTGGCTTCTTGATTATTCAAAGCTAGAAATTGTTCATAAGCCTCAAAACCCTACATATATCGCTCCGAATCCTCTTGAAAATAAATATCGTAATGATCAAAGTTGTTGGGATTCATAATAGTTTTTTTTGAAAGAAAAATAAGTAGTGTTGTGGTAGAAATGTTATTGGAAGTGTGTATAAAATTTGGAATAATAAGGAGGTATTTATTGGATTTTTAAGGGGTAAAATTTTGAAAAAAAATGGAAAAACGGCTAGTTTTGTACCAAAATTTCCAAAATACACCTTTTTACCGTTATACAACGTTCACAATAAAAAAGGAAAATTCTTTGGTGTGGGGTTGTCTGGTCGGCGTGAGGACGTTTGGCACCAAAAGTGGTATCGTTGGCGCGAGGTTTTTGTGAGCTGGAGCCATGGCAACACCACACCGACCACTTTAAGGGTGTTATGGGAATTTTTAAGATAGATTTCATTTTTGTTGAATATATAATTGAAATGGATAAATATGAAAATTTTAGTGTTTAAATTGGGCATATATGACATTATGATTTTTTGGTTGGGTATATATGACATTTTAAGCTTTAGATTGGGTATATATGGAATTAACTTTTTTTTAATAACCTTAGAAAAACAAATAGCCTCTTATACTTTATACCCATTAAACTTTATTTTTTTAAAAGTAAAACAAATATATATGCACATGATTATAAATATTCAAATAAAAACACGAGTTATTGTGCATGTAAATAAATAAAGGAGGTTCTACGTGTACGAATAACTCATGTTATTCCTCTTTATGAGTTTAAGTAAGGATATCCGATTTTTTTTACTAAATGCGTTCAACAAGGACTCATGTTATTTCATTTTATAGGTTTAATTCATGCATACACGGGTTTGAATATTAAATACGGCTAAATTGTTATTAACGAGAATATAAGTATCAAATGTAGACACGAGTTACTATAATATGAAAACAAATATACGTGTCTCATTATAACAACAACTCATGTAATTCCTATTTAAAGTTTATATAAGGATATCCGAAAAAATATTTTTAAATACTTTATATATTAACTTCATCAATGCTCATTATGTGCTATTAAACTCACATATTGTGTAAAACATGATATCAATAGTTAAATTTTAACAATAACATCAACGTCAACATCCATGTTAATTAAATATTTCATTCAACAAAGATCTTAACAAAATATTAATCAATATTATTACATCTATTATACTAAAAGATACAACCCCTTAATTTAATGAGACAATATCCAAACCGAGTTACACATACATCAGTTCACTACCTTACTTAAATCTACCACCATCACCATTTTCATCATTCAAAACACATACATCGACGACCCTTATGCTTTTTCTATTATGTGAAAAGAGATGAAACCACATGGTAGGAAACCACCAGGTTATAAATTGAACATATCGAACAAAGGTAGGAAACCACCTATCATTTTCATTTTCTGTTATTGCAATTCTAAGCTTTATTTGAATGTTTTAATTTTCAGTATGATGTTTTTATTTTTCTAGCTTTTGTATTCCCAAGATTCAAACTCTCAGGTTTGTTGGACCGTTTGGGGTTTATTGAATTGGGTATTGATTAGGTTTTGTTAATTTTTATTCTA
>BQNB010121958.1:0-20367 GCA_026074375.1 Tanacetum coccineum
AAATCCGTAACTACCGTGACTACAAGTGACGTGATTTCAGTCTCTCGGCTAAGGGTATAATCTTCCTATAGAATAAAACTGAGAAAGTCCACTTAGTTATGACGCTTACGAATATGAATACACATGACCAACACAACTCACAAATACACACATAATATATTGGCAAACACGAATTCGAGGAAGAAAATATCCCCTTTGAAATTATAATGAAGAGAAAAGAAATAAGAAATGGAAGGTAAAGGTAAATTGACAAAATTTTATGGTGACTACTCTCAGCATGACATTTTCCTTCCTGAATTAAACATAGGTGATCAGGCAATGTATAATTAAAGACTAACGATGGAATACTTATTTCGTCAAACTAGCGTCATGTTTAAAAAAATTATATGGTATAAACAATATGGTTTATAAGGTAGCAAAACAGTTCGTAGAGACGAATACAAAGTAATTTATATAACGACACGAGATTATTTTGTAAGATTGCGTAAAATAATTTAAGATGTAATATCGAAATAGTTTACAAAAGACCATGAAATAGTTCATATGATGACAAAATTGTTTATGGGATAATAGAAAACAGTTTATAAAACGATAGTGAATTGGTCTATAATATGACAATGAAATTGTTTACGAGATGACACAAAAATAATTTATAAAACGATAGCAGCGAAATGATTTTATAAGATGGGAACGATTTAAGGAGTAGCTTACAAAATTAAACAGAGAAATTAAGTGTAACTGACGGAATTGTCATGACACATACATTAATAGGAAATTTAAAACATCCACTCAATACAACGAAATTTATAGAAAAGTACTAATGCGAATATAGTCTAAGAAGACATTGACTTAGATAACTAGGTAAGGCGGGAAGATCTTTTCTTAAACATTGGTCTTGTCTTAGACGACACTAGAGTTTCTACGAGCTTTTTCCATCCAAATCTGGTTCACTTGGTTCTGATTCCTCAACTTTTGGCATTCATTCCTAAAATGTTCTAGCCTTCCACATTCATAGCAAGTGTTAGTAGCCTTTGGATTTGCCACATAGGCTCTTTGGTTCATTGCAGCAACGGATGCCTTACAATCCCTAGTCATGTGGCCAACCCTCTTACAATTACTACACTTCACAAGCAGCGAAATGATTTGATAAGATGGTAGTAATTTAAGGAGTAGCTTACATAAATAAATAGAGAAATTAAGTGTAACTGACGGAATCGTCATGACACCTACATTAACAGGAAATTTAAAACATCCACTCAATACAACGAATTTATAGAAAAGTACTAATGCGAATATAGTCTAAGAAGACTTTGACTTAGGTCACTAGGTAAGGCGGAAAGATCTCTTCTTAAGCATTGGTCTTGTCTTTGACGACACTAGAGTTATCGCAAGCTTTTTCCTTTCCAAAATTTGGTTCACTGGTTTTCTGATTTCTTAACTTCTGGCCATTTATTCCTAAATGTCTTAGCCTTCTACATGCATGAGCAAGTGATGTTAGCCTTGGATTTACAACATGGGCTCTCTGTTCATTGCAGCAACGAGCCCTACAATCCCTAGTCATGTGCCAACCCCTGACATTTACTACACTTCCACAGTACACAACCCAACATGAGCAACTTAACACTTGTTCAGAGAGGTAAATTCCCAACATAAGCCGTTCTTCCTATGGCTTCAATAGGTAAGCCCTTGCCACATCCGGTTTCTTAAGGGTGGTGTTGTAGTCACTAACCATTATCCTTTGTGGTTTTTCAAACTTTCTCTTGTTGTTAGCATTCTTTTCTACCGTGATTTCTTATCGTATGATCTCATTCATCGGATAGTGAGTCGTGCAGATTTTTGTCTCGTAGATAGCGATAGCTTCAATAGCATCACTAACTCATTGAGCTACAATCTGTTTAATATCTTCAGAAGTCATTTCTTTGTCTCGATGCCGACATTCACTTCAAAATTAAGAGAAGTAAAATAAAGGTAAAGTAAGTCAGCTTGCCCAAAGTCGTGTCCTAAAGATGAAATGTTGCAAGGTGACGGTTTAAAGTCATGTTTAACTTAATCAGTATGCTTCTAGGTGACAGTATGAAACGACGTAGGAGTTTGAAAGGTGAGGGAAGGGGGCTCAACTTGCATTCGGGTTGGATAGTACGATAACATAGAGTCGGAAGACTGTGATAAGTTTTTCTGATGTTATGTAAAATAGTAAATATAATTTATGAATAGTTCTTAGATTACCATCGTATCACTCACGAAGTCTTTAGGAAACGTTTAGAGACCATTGTATGCACTCACAATGTCTTATAGAAAAATATAGTAGTATATAGACAACATCTATAAAAAAAATATTCGTAAAGGCAGACGTAAACGTGAAAAAAAGAAAAAGATAACGCATGCAGAGTAAACCCATATCAAATAGGTTCAAGCAAATGATGTACAAAGTAAAATTATGGCAATATGATATATAAAATTGGAACATAGATGTTTTATACAAATAACAAAAAGATATTATTATTAGATACATATATAAGCAAGTAAGCACATAGGATCATATACTGATTATTATTAGATACATATATAACCTAAGCACATAGGTTCTATATAACCTTGGCTCTGGATACCAATCTGTCACACCCCCAAACGGGGCCTAGCCGGAAACACGTGTCCGAGGGCGTGACGTCATAATACACATCACACAAGATACAAATGAACGCCTCTATTGGTACAGTTTAAAATCCATCATCTATTTCATTGATTAATAATATTTAAAAGTTTACATAGCCCCCCAACGATAATATGCGAAAGCAAATAAAAGGTTTTAAAGTTTGACAACGATGTTAATCATAGATAATAATAGCTTTTGAAATCGGTCTAATGCCAGGCAATACCAACAAGCAGCAAAGACATTCATAGCTAAGCACCTGAGAAAAACATGCTAAAACGGTCAACATAAAGTTGAGTGAACTCTTATGTTTAAATTTAATATTTAAAGGTGGACCACAAGTTCACAATACGCACATGACAGTTATAGGAGATACAACTTCACATAAAAAGCATTTATGTTTGCACTAAGCTCATGACACCGAAGCTCAATTTAAAAGGAAGCATTTTATATGCCAAATAGTATTCCGCACCCTAAAGGTATCTGACCAGGATCACCTATTGACATTCCGACATGGTATATATCCGTTTGTTCGGACCTCTAAAACTAGTAAGCGCTACTTAACTCCTTATAGGTAAATTAGTCCTAAATCAGATCTATTTACAATATTCCTGCTCACTAACAGTACGGTCGGTTAAAAATTGACCGGTACAGGATAATTCGGGCAATAGTGGTCTATTCCGCTACTTAGCAACACGTAATCAGGAAAAGGAAACGAAATAATTGTGTTAAAGTTTAAAAACAACAATGTTCCAGCCCAACAATAGTAAAGTAAAAGTAGTAAAATGTGGGGCTATGAGACACACCTTAGCAAAATAAGTCAATGATAATCACGAAGAAAATATGATATTATAAATATAGCCAAGACCTAGAATAATACGGTCCTCAGAAACACGGAAAGTATGCCAAGAATTGCACAATAAGTTCATCAACCAAAAGACATCCATGTGTGTTTGCTTATAAGTTTTGATTATCAAATCTATGACGAAATAAAATCATATATTTTTTTCGTTAAGTTTCAGCGTTTAACCAAAAATTACTATTTTTAGAAAGTTTCTATTTTAGGAAAGTTTTTAGATTCAAAACTTAATACCGTCCTCTGTATTTATTAAGTTTCCATATTTTCAAAACGCACTAACTAGCCTTAATCGCTTAACTTCTATGTCCGTTTCGCTAAATTTTACCAAACTTACTATTTTTAGTAACTTTATCGCTTTTCCCAAAATATGCTAACGGCGTCTTTAAATGATACTAATCAATAGGTATGTGGTTAACTATATGTTTTGCCAAGTGTTTAGGAAAGTCCAAAATATCCGAAAGTGACCGAAAACTCATTACTATACACATCAGCACACTATCATCCATTTTTTCGAAAAATGTTTCAGTTTTATTTGGCTATAAACTTGATTCGTTTAAAAACCGAAATTTAATATGCGATATATGAAAACTATCTATTAAAAACGAAGCTCTTCAAAAACCACATTTACGCCTAATGAAACATTTTTAAGGTCAAAAAAAAAAAAAAAGAAAAAGAAGACCAAACACCTCAAAACAAATTTGGGACAGCAAGCACTTTTTGTCAAAAACGCAACTAAAATCCACTCAAACTTCACAATAGTGCCTAATCTCCATTCACAATTAATCCACAACAAAACCACACCTAAATCTAACATAATCCCTTCATTTCTATTGTTGTAACACTCATTCAACTCTCATCTCACCAAGAACATAATATTTAATTAGTGAAATAAAGGTAACATCATTATTTATAATCTTGTTTTATAATCTTTTAAAAATTAAACACAACATATGAATGTAAGGATCCTATGAACATTAAGATGAACAAAGAAAAACCTCAAAGAAAGATTCAGGATACTAACAAGAATGAAGATCCAAGAAGCAATAACACAAGATCTATACCAAAATCACTAGATCTAAAAACCCCCAAATAATAAACCTAACCCTAATTTGTAGATCTTGAAGAAAACTCTTAAATCGAAGAGAACCAAACTTGCCAACACCTTAGTGTTCTTTGAAATGACTAGGAATGCAGTGGATCTTGCTAAAATTAAAGTATAAGAAAACCCTATAAGGGTGATTGGTTGGCCGTGGGGTTTTCAAGAAGACAAGATGGGAGAGAAAAGAATTTTTTAGAGGCTTGAAATGATTAGGAAACCCTAGTTAATGGAAATGCGTATTATTTATAGGCCAAGAGCTAGGGTTTTGACTTGTCAAGTAGAGTATAAGTTACCAACACACACCAAAAGTGTGATGAGTAATGTGGTTTCGGCAATAGGCTAAGCGCACAATGCCATGTGGTTCAAATTTATGATAAAGATCCATGAATTAGTCTTAAATTTGAATTTTGGGGTTCCCCCCCCCCCAAAAAAAAAATGTGAAGTCATGTGATCAAATGGTCACATGTTTCTAGTCAAATGTGATACTTGGCATGAAATGGACACTCTCATACTGTCACTTTCACACACATGCTGGTAAGTTCAAGAAAATGGATTAAAGGGGGGGGATGGGAGTGGGGGGAGGATTGCTTTATTTAATTTCAAGACTTATGGTGCATTTGGCTTGGGTTTGGGAGTCTAATATATAGAGGGGGAGGGATATGAACAAAAATTTTCACTTAAGAATATGAGATGGATGATAACTAAAGTTTACACGAAAAGATTTCGAGTTTCTGGGGTTCCGTTAGGTCAAAAACGCGAAAAACGCAATTTAAACGTTAAAGCATAAAAATAAATACCGGGAGTGATCGTAAACTAAGAAACACTTAGAAAAGATAAAATAACTCATATAATATCTAAAAATTTATCAAAGTCCAAAGTCGAAACGCGTTCGATGATATTTTTCAAATTTACGCGGTTTAACGTCCTAGTAAACTGCCGGATTAAACGGTAACGATATAAAAATCAAAAAATAATGATCGAAAGTTTAAAATATGACCATAAAAAAGAAAAAACAAAAAAAAAAAAAAAAATTTCTCCGGGGTAGTGACAGTTGCTCCTAAGTAAACTTTGATCTGATCTTCAAAGTGCACATGTCGGTAGAACATCTTCTATTAAGAGATCTACAAAAATACTAAAAGGAAAGAACCATGTTCAAAGATCAGTGGTTAGCTGAATATTAGAGTGAGAAACTATGTAAAAATCCATGACTAAACCAAGTGAAATGAGTTGGTATTTATAGGCATGAAAGTTACTGTAGCCAAATCCGAATTTTATTTTGCAAAATCTTAGAAGATCATGGGTAATTTTGCTAGATTATGTTTAGATTTGGTAAGAGAAAAAATACTATATTTATAAGTTTAAAATATTAAAATTTTTATAAAGTTTATTTAATAACGTGCTAAAAATGGAAAATGTACATTTGTAATTCGTAAAAAAAAATGTTTGTTATGTGAAAAGATTATTATGAAGAGAAGTATGTTAAAGGAGTTAGAAAAATTAATGGTTTAGGACTTGTGATTTTGTTATTTACTTTTGATTGGTTTATGTTTTGTCATTAACAAAACAAGGAAACATCGTAAAATATAAATAAACGGTTTTACGGTTTATTTGTATTAACAATCTCCCCCTTTTTGTTGATGACAAAACTTAAACATCAGAAGTAAACAACAAAATTTACAAGTTCTAAATTAGAGTTTTTACTTCCTTCTCCCCCTTTTTGTCGAAACAAAAAGAGTGTCGAAGAAAAACTAATTAAAGCTGGTAAAAAAATAAGGGAAACATATAAGTAGGTTATGTGATTCAGAGAATAAACAAAAATATGCTCCCCCCTTACGAAAGCTCTCCCTAGATCGGATTTTCAAGATTCCAAGCGGGAAAAGCTACAAGAAAACATTTTAGACCATGAATATATAGATCAATGCAATAAGAGTAATGGTCTGATGAAAATCCGAGTGTTAGAACAAGAAAGTGTCAGTCCACTTCCATAATTAAATGGATTTAGCTCGTTAAGTTAAATTTATGAAACCTTACTGGCTAGTTTAGCTAAAGCCCATAGTGAAAAACACATGAAGGCCTAAGCCCATGACCACTTGTAAGTATTTAGTACACCTCTCCATGCCCTTGGAGAGGTGGTTGGTTGTTTATTTTTCACACACTTATGCATTTCATTCTTATGTTTACTTTCTCTCTCTAAGTGTTCATCCAACCTACTCTCTCTCTAGAATCGCCTCTCTTTCTCTCTCATCAAGTATGTTATTAGATTAGTCTTCAATTGATATCAAGATCCATGAAGTGGTGTGTTTATCTTTTGGTTCGTTTGTTTTCTCGCAAAAATCGTCCTTTATTTCTTATTTTTTCTTTGTTTTCGGAGCTATTGTGTACACTAAAGGATCATTTACATAGGTAAATTTGATCTTTTATTTATCCTTGGAAAATGGTGTAACAAGCTAGAATTCATAGAAATACATCATTTTTGTTCATCTTTGTGTTCAAAACCTTTACAAAAGAACAAAATCCTTGATTTTAAATTTCCGGGCTTAAAAACCTTAAAGTTTCCATTTTTCTTGTTCCTATAGTGTTAGTAACACTAGCTGTACAAGATTTTTTTGCAAAAAAACAATAAAAAAGGTGTCTTTTTGTGTTTTAAAAATTTTAGGTTTTGAAATAGTGTCAACCAAACAACTGAATCTTAGTTAGTACCGAACAACTGACTTTTAGTTAGTACCGAACAACTGGGTCTAGTGTGAACCAAACAACTAACTTTTAGTTAGTGCCGAACAACTGAATCTTAGTTAGTACCAAACAACTGACTTTTAGTTAGTACCAAACAACCGAGTCTAGTGTGAACCGAACAACTAACTTTTAGTTGGTACCGAACAACTAGGGCTAGTGTTAACCGAACAACTAAAATTTAGTTGGAACCGAACAACTGACACTGAGTTGGAACCGAACAACTGACACTTACTTGGAACCGAACAACTGACACTTAGTGTCAACCGAACAACTCAACCGAACAACTCAAGTTTCCAAATTATACGGTTCATTTCTTCGACTTGTAAAATCCCGTGAAACATTAACTTGTTTTTTCCCGGTTTTGTTAGAATGTAAAATCCCGTATAAAGACATAAAAATACTTTAAAAGACAACTTAATCAAACCAATATCTCTTCTAGCACCGTTCAATCAACAAGTAATCTTTTAACATGATACACTTTCACAATGACGACTCTTAGCTGACAAAGTAGGAATTCTTCGGTCTGATAAGTCGATCCCCACCTATGTTGGAAAAAGATATGTACGACTCTTGGAAAAGCATAATGGAGCTATACATGATGAATAGACAACATGGACGAATGATCCTTGAATCCGTTGAAAATGGTCCACTCATCTGGCCTACAATTGAGGAAAATGGAGGAACTAGACAATGGGGGGGGGGGGGTATATATATAATAATATATATAATAATTGGGGAATAAAAAAGAAATATTATGAGTTATCTGAGTACGGAACAATTCAAGCTGATAGTGAGTCAAGGCAACAAAATATCTTCTTCAGGATTACCACCATAGGTCTAGCATTGGTTTAGCAATCTAAAGTCGCCAAGGAACTTGGAAAGAATTTAACTTCTCATGCAATGAACTTCATTAACGAAACTGGAAAGAGATGTAAGCTTATGATAATTCGATAAAGTTTTTTGCTTAATAAGAAGGGGGAAACACTACGTGATTTCTACTTGAGATTTTCACTTCTACTCAGTGACATGAACATCTACAATATGAAACTTGAACAATTTCAAGTGAACACTAAGTTTTTGAATACTCTTCCTCCTGAGTGGAGTAAATTTGTGACAGATGTTAAACTGGTTCGGGATTTGCACTCAACTAACATTGATCAGCTTCATGCTTACTTGGGATAAGATGAATTTCATGCAAATGAAGTTCGTTTAATGCATGAACGCAACTCAATCTTCTTTTTTGGTGCAACCATCAGATGACCAAGTCCTCCTTATCAAACTCATTAGAAATCAGACTAAAAAAATCTCAATTTCAACCACAAGTTTCACCATATCAGTCTCTATAGTGTGGTTCACCTTATCAACAAAACTCAAATAATCAATCATCAACACCACTTTCAATCACTTATCCATCCAATGATTATCAATCATCAGTACACACAACCGTTTATTCACCACATCCATTCATCTCTCATTGAATATGCTCCACAGTTTAACCACACCTGGAATTTCCCCTACTAGACTCAGGTCAAATTGTTCTAGGGTTCCAGAAAGGTGATGATCCATTGAATGCCATCAATCACATGATGCTTTCTTAGACTGCAGTGTCACTTCCCATTATCCTACAACCCAATAACCAGCCCAGGAATGTCGTGCAAACCTAGGCAACAATCACCATTAATGATGGGAAAGTGACCATACAACCTTACGGAAAGATTCACTTCTTTATGCTAGCAATTACATACACAAGTACCAACACTCCAGGAGCGAGTGTAATTAATTCCTAGGTTAACAAATGACTGTTAATTGTGACAAACTGCAAGGGGGAAGGACACAAGTCCAAAAATAGTGCCAAAACCGAAAAGGAAGACGGATGAATCATGGAATAAGGATAAAGTGTTGTAGGTTAAAGCTCAGCAAATTGACAAAATCAACATGAGGAAGAGCAAGCATTTTTTGGCAGATCCAGGAAAGCAGAAGTCAAATCCACACAGACCGGTGCATTACACTAATAGCAGGTCATATCAAGCCGATGATTTGGATGCATATAACTCTGATTGTAATAAACTCAACACTGCCAAAGTTGCTCTCATGGAAAATTTATCTCATTATGGTTCAGATACTCTCGCTGAGGTACATAATCATGATAATGTGGATAACAATATGATCAATCAAGCTGTGCAGGCGATGTCATCTTATGAACAGTCGAATGTTGTGAACCATTCAGAGACTGAAATACCTAGTGATAGCAATATCATTCCTTATTCTCAGTATGTGATAGAATCACAATAGGCAACTGTTTAGAATTCTAACTCATCTGCACAACAAGATGCACTAATATTATCTATGAATGAACAACTAAAAACCTAAGTAGTTAACTATACCAAGATAAATCTAGACAACAAAAGTGTCAATGATACTTTAACTGCTGAGCTTGAAAGATAAAGGAACAGGTTTAAAGTTTTGAAAGAGAGGACATATATGATGATTTTAAAAAGTAATGATAACTTCAGAATTCAAGATGCACAGTCTGGTAATAGAACTGATCGTCTTAAACAAACTCTATTTGAACATTTAAAAGAAAAGAATCTTTAAAGCAAACAGTTACTCTTCACAAAAAAAGATATATGAAAGAAGATCTAGGAACATTGATAGAGAGATTGCTTTAGAAAATAGGATCAAACAGCTAGATAATATTATTTTTAAAAGAGATCAATCTCCACAAACTGTTCACATGTTGATGAAACCTCAGTTTTCTATGATCATACACGAAAGCAAGCCTAGGTTTTCAAATCCATTCTACTGAATAAAGCTCAGCGTTGGAACCAAAGCTTTATGATGGTAATATCATTAAGAATACTAATGCTATTGTGATTCCTGACTCCAAAGAGACCCTGATAACTTGCTGAAGAAGTCGTTCGAAAAAGATTGTTTGATAACACAGGATCCCTATGATGTTAGAACAAGAAAGTTAATACAACACCAGTCGATTAACGCTGTTCTTAACCAACCTTTCTCAAGATTGGTAACATGATTTGATCCACAAACTGAATTAACTACTGAACAAGACTTTAGTACTCAGGAATTCTGTGAATTCCTTTAGATCCATACCTTTCAATGAGACCCACCAAAGTTAGAGGATCAAAAGAACATCCTAAAGTCAGCCATGGTTAATATGAGTTTGAAGAAACTATAAACACCATCTTGCTGTTTTAATCAGGTTGTCAAAGAAAGAACACGGCCACAACTATCCCCAGAGGTCTCGTGGGGTTCGAAACATATAAAAGCTGTTGTTAGGGAAGAAATAATTCCATTATATAAAAGTCTGAAGGACTTGTTCAACACTTTCGATCAATATATGATTGATGAACTTTTTGATGTCCAAAATGTCTTTCATCAAATGGATAGGCTGTGGAACAACATCGTTTAGAGTCAAAACAATTGCAGTTAAGATTAAATCAGTTTTGAATGAAAACAACGACTCTTTTGAACTAGTCATTAACAAAGATACTGTAATATAATTATGAATTCTTCGTGGATAATGGCTTCTTGAATGTGCATAATGTGAAAAGTGTCTCGAAGGTTTAAGACTGAGCTTCTCACTAAAAATGATTTCATTGAAAAAAGAACTTACTATAAAATTGTACAGAAGTATTACCACTCTGAAAAAATAAATGCATCTTTTTAGAAGTTAACGGCTCAACTTAATCAGGAAATTTTTTTAAAGGGACAATTCTGAGTTTTCAAATAAAAGTGCTCTAAGTTGAAACAATAATTTGAAATTAATGAATTGAAAGCTCAGTCTCAAGAGAAAGACGCGGTAATTAAGAAGTTGAAAGAGATAATTAAAATCTTCAAATTGTTAAAAATAATGAGGATAGAATAAAAATAACCTAGAGGAGAATGAAACACTAATATTGAATTGGATCATAGGGTGTCAAACCTTATTGCTGAGAAAACGATTTGAAACATACATTAAGCAACTTATATGACTCGAAAAACGAAACACGTATTCGCTCAAAGAACAATGTGATGTGTTAATTAATCAAGTCAATCAAAAGTCTGTGGAAATTTCTGATTTAAATACAAAAATTCAGGAACAAGGGCTGATAATGTTGTTAGCAAACACACTATTGATCCAGAAATGCTTAAGATTGATGTGGAATATTTAAACGCTAGATTGTTGAACATAGGATCAGATCAAGGCTGTCAAGATCGCGATCCCACCTGGGATCGATTTATGTCTTTGCAAGATCGAGATCGTAAGATCGGATCGAGAACGAAGATCCATATCATTTATCATGTTCTGTAAGCAACGGATAAACGAGTCAAACTATTTTTATTTCTACTCATCATCAAATATAAATTTATATAATATCCTCATGAAAATGTCAAAGTTCAAATTTAAAATACAAAAGTAAAAGTAAAACACAAAAAAGTAAAGTTTCAATCGTCACATTCACGATGCTAGTAAGTATGTAAGTCAATAAGCTAGTAACTTAAGCTAGTAACTTGGTAATTTGGTAAACTCGTATCGACACGCGATCCTACGATCTTACGCGCGAGTTTACGATCCTACTTGCGATCCTACACCGATCCTACACGATTTTATCAGGTGGACACGTAAGATCGTACGATCTTACGTGTAAACTCGCGAGTTTGACAGCCTTGGTCAGATCACTCAGATTACCTTAAGCCACTCAGGAAGAAGCTGCGATTCTTAGGAAATAGTCTAACAAGGAAAATACAAAATCCTCTAAATGAATTCTTAACCCCTTATACTTGCTGTAAGTTTACAAACAGATTCACGGGGGGAGTTGCTTATAATATTCAACACAACTTGCCCTAGCATCAACAATTCAGGTGAAAAATTAGTGGCTGTGACCCCAAAGAACAAGGACAAAAGAGTTAGATTCACTGAGCCTGTCACATCTTCAAGAAACACAAACACAAAAATAGCTTCTTCATTCTACAGGAGTAAAAACGTTTACTAGTGCTAGCGGATCATAGCCTTCAGGAAATACAAAGAAATATAAGATTCAGCGAACACCAAGTAGTACTCATAAGAATAAAGTAGAAGCCCACCCTATGACAGTTAAATCTAGTTTAAAAAATAAGAACAGTGCTGTTGAACCTAAAGGAACTGCAAATGTGCAGCATTCCAAGCTTAATGCCAATTCTGAAGCTTTATGTGTTAAGTGTAATGGTTGCATGCTTTCTGATAATCATGATTTGTGTGTTCTTAATTTTATCAATGATGTGGATGCTCGTACTAAATCGAAATCTGTTAAGAAAAGTTCAAAGAGAAGTTTTGGAAAACCAACAAAAAGTATCACAAATATTGGATACACTTGGAGACCTACTGGTCGGACCTTCACTATAGTAGGAAATGCGTGCCCTTTAAATAGGATAACCATAACTGCTGAAGTGCCCCTTAGGAAACCAACTGCTTTAGAAAGTGATACACCTAAGCATGTGGTAACATTGGTTTACTCAAGAAAACCTAAGAAATCTAAAACTATGTTCCTGTTAGCAAACCTAAGAATATTAAATCTTTATCTGCTAACAAAAAGGAACCCAATAAATCTTGGGGTCCATAGTTTCCGATGTTCCATCTTACTCTCTTGATGAATGCAGGTCGTCCAAATTGTTCTAGGTATTGGACTCCGCTGCTCCAAGCAAATGACCGGAGAATCGCTCACAGCTCACCAATTTCGTCAATAAATTTTTGGGTACTGTTAAATTCAAAAATGATCACGTGGCAAAAATATTGGGATATTGTGATTATCAAATTAGGAATGTTACGATTTCAAGGGTTTACTACGTGGAAGGACTTGGGCACAACTTATTCTCCGTTGGGCAATTCTATGATTTAAACCTTGAAGTTGCTTTTCGTCACAACACTTGCTTCATTCGTAATCTAGAGTGGTGATCTATTACTGGATCACGAGGCAGAAATCTGTAATACTCTGGTCTCTTAGAGAATATGATGCCGCCCACTCCTATATGTCTCTTGTTAAAGGCCTCAAAGACTAAGTCCTGGCTATGGCATTGACGTCTATCTCATCTGAACTTTAGTATAATCAACTATTTAGCTAGACACGGTCTTGTTCGAGGTCTCCCTAAGCTAAAATTTGAAAAGGACCATCTGTGTTCTGCATGTGCAATGGGCAAAAGCAAGAAGAAACCCCACAAACCTAAATCTGAAAGAAACCATCTAAAAAAACTCTATCTCTTGCACATGGAATCTTAGTGACCAATTCAATTCCGCAAGTGTTAAAGAAATGAAAGAACATCCTCATCATTGTCAATGATTACTCTCGATTTACATGGGTAAAATGCTTAAAATCAAAAGATGAAGCTCCAGATTTCATAATCAAGTTTCTCAAGATGATCTAAGTACGGCTTAAACTGCCTGTCCGACGAATCAAAACAGATAATAGAACTGAATTTGTTAATCAAACTTTGCATGAATATTATGAGAAGGTTGACATCTCTCATGAAACATTTGTTGCTCGCTCTCCACGAGCAAACGGTGTTGTTGAAAAGACGTAATTGAACCTAAATAATTAAGTTCGACAAAGAACATAAGTTACAATTAAAAATAAGTTTTTTCAAAGAGCCCTCAAAGGCTCAAACTACACCATCAATTTCTACTTTACCCTTTCTGTTTATTATTATTTTTTCATATAATTAAGTCCCACAACATATATATGTATGGAATCTTCCCACTAGTATGGGTTGGACATCCCCATTTGTGCTTTGTTGGTTTCATCTTTTTTTCTTAATAGCTTACTTTTTCAATACCACTTGAGTATAAATAATACCAGACTTGTTTCTCAAATCCTCAAGTCAAATACTAAAAACATACTCTGCATTCTTTTTGAATCTCTAGATCCCAGCACAACTAGTAGTAAAATGGCAAAGAGTAACAATATCTTGAGTTATTTTGTGATTTTATTTGTTTTAGTATTGCTTGCTAGTGAACTTGATTGTGTTGAAGGGAGGCATTTGAAGTCCAGAAAGAGTTTGCGAAAAGCAGAGAAGATCAAGTCTCATGTGGCGTCACGAGTAAGATGGAAAAGACAGACGATTTTAGACCAACTGCACCAGGACACAGTCCTGGCGTAGGTCATTCTGTTCATAACTAGTTTCTTTTTTTGCTTCTACATGCAATCCATTAACACCTTGTAATTAATGATTCTTTGTTCAGTATTGTAACCAAAGTTTAAAAAATAATATGATTCCTTCTATAGTAACTATATTTAAGTCAAATCAGGTCATGGAACTTTGCCAAACATAGTTAGCAACATATTTGAGGATTGAAAATGGAATTTATAATTAATAAGAAATATGCTACAACAAAATATTATTGATGCAAAGGCTGAAAGGCATAACTTGTTCAAATAATGTATTTTCAGTTAATCGACTTATTTGTATCAGTTTGATATTAGTATTTGTATTACATTAGTCTTAGTATATAGTTTGAGGCTCATCTGTTGTGGACGTCAAATGAAATCTTTTTTCATTTTTATTTTCATTCAAGCTTACAAGCATTACTTAGATTGTTAGTATATATGAATAAGTTAAACTTAATTAAATTTAGTTATGTGTCAAATAAATTGTTACTTATATATATATTAGTTTTAATACACCGTGCATGCACGGGGTTTAGACATTAAATTTTAATTAAGTGTCAATTTGGCAAGTGTTATTTTTTTGTATTTGCACATTAATTTTAATACACGTACACGCATGAGGTTTAGATATTAAATTTTAATTGAGTGTTAATTTTGCAAGTATTGTTATTTTTTTGTATTTGCATATTTGTAGGTCCTTGGTTTAGGATCTGACTAGCCTTTGTAAGACGATAGATAACTTTGATAAATCCAAATCAACTATATGAGAGACACTGACTATGAATATCAAGTGTTAATGCGGAATCTTAACACAAGAGTAAAGAAGAAACGATAATACTAATTTGCTATAAAGCTCTATGCTTCTATTGATATTTCTCAAAACGTACTTGTAACATTGTGCCTTAGGGTTCCTCTTATACACAAAGGAAACCCTAATGGGCTTTTACAAACGAGTCAAAGGATAATACATATCCTTTCCTAAGATATCTCCTAAGATATCTCTAAGATAACTATTACTATTCTGTTACATAAACAGACTTAACTATAAACAGAACTAACTATGACCAGTACTAACTCTAGTACTGCTACTCTACCAGTACTAACTTAGTACTGCCAGACTTAACTTAGTACTGCCAGTATTAACTTAATACTAACAGAACTAACTATTACTATCAGACTTAACTGTTATACTACCAGTATTAAGTCTGTTACAATCTATTTTCCCAACAATATTGAAGGTTTTATTTACCATTATTTCAGTAATTGTGAATGCGGGAATCTCTTAATTTAACAATTGTAACAGTTATAATAAATGTTTCCTACCATATTAAACAAAAAATGTATGTTTACCAATTACATTGTTATGTGTCAATAATAATTTAGCCGTATTTAATATTAAAACTCGTGTACGCATGTGATAAACTTATAAAATGAAATAAAAATGAGTCCTTATTAAATGCATGTAGTAAATATAATTTTATATCTAGATTTAGATTACACTCTTGAAACTCCCTAAAATAAATTATACGATTTATTTTGAAACTTTTTAAAATAAATGATATTGATTGTTTTATTCTTTGGTAATAAATGATATTGATTGTTTCATTTTGAAACTTTCAAAAATAAATGACATTGATTGTTTCATTATTTAGGAAGTAGTTACAATTACACTTTTTTAATTATGTTTAATACCAATTATACCCTTATCTATACATTTTCAGCCAAATTTCTAATTTCAATTTTTACATAAATGCCTATCAATGCGTTTAATAGAACCATTGATTAAATTGGTGATGAGGTCGGCTACGCATGTCTAGATTGCTTTAAAATAGTTCTGTAAAGTTCTGCACATAAAATGAGTTCTCAATATAACGCGCCCCTGTGTACCAATTACATTGTTATGTGTCAATAATAATTTAGCCGTATTTAATATTAAAACCCGTGTACGCACGTGATAAACTTATAAAATAAAATAAAAATGAGTCATTATTAAATGCATGTAGTAAATATAATTTTTTTGGGGGATATTCTTACTTGAACTCATAAAGTTGAAAAACATGAGTTGCTCGTGGACGGGGGGGGGTGATGAGGGGAGTGGGTGGTTGTGTATATTGTTGTAGGAGGGATTGGGGGGGGGGTGTGGTTTTGTGATGGGGGATGTTATATATATATATATATATATCTTGTATTTTTAAAACAACATATATGTTGTATTTATAAAATATAAAGTCTAGGGGTATTTTTTGTTTATTTTTTAAAGTTATTAAAAAAAAGAAAACTTATAAATTTACACTTAATTTCATATTATTTATTTAAAATTAAATCATTAAAGTTTTATTAATTACCTTATCTTTTTTAAAGTTTTTGTTTTCACAAATTTGACACATATATTTTTATGTGTTTTTTTCTCCATTAACTTCTTCCACCAAAATTTTCAATTTTGAACAAATTGGTTTCAATTTTGATTTTTTTAATCAATCAGATTGCACAATTTTACCTACGTGGCAAAATCAAGCGTTATGATTGGTCTATTTTTTTTCTCATAAGATTTAATTTAATAGAAAACTCCGAAATAATGTAATTTTTTTATTATATAAAAGATTTATTGATCATATAATTGTTAACATTAGTTTTATGTTAGTTAAGTGTTTTATAAAGAAATAACCAAGATGTTTGACAACTCTTTATCAAATATATAAATAATTCATTCATAAATACCACTAAATAAGAATTATGAATCATTAAATTTGTTGGATATTAGAAAAAGACTCGGTCACCCCGTGTATTTTGCTGTTTATTATAGCTCGTAGTTTAATAGTTAATAGTATGATTTTCGGTATTAAGCCGGATACTAATACCCGGTATATTGTAAGAACTATATAAGCCTCTTCCAACTTTGGAAGAGGTAAGCTAGTCATTTATTCTTTTCTAATAAAAACACATTTTCTCTCACTAGAAAAACTCTCTCATGTGTTTCTCTCTCTAGAAACTAGCCAAGTCCAAGAATCGACCCCGTGTTATGATATATGATATACCACAATTGGTATCAGAGCTTATGGGATGATTAGATCGTGTGTATGTGCGATTTCTTGCTTGTTTTAGATCGAAAAGTGTACCATTGAAGGCTCCTAGCTCGTTTTTTAAGTTCTCCGAATTTTGATGTTTGTATTGATAAAGTTTGGGTGTTTCTAGTTGCTATTGCCTTATGGTACTGTGTTGTGCAAAAGAAATCAAGCAAAATCGTTCAAAAGGGTGATTTATAAGTGATTTTGTGTGATAAAAGTCGTTGTTCTTCGTGGAGGGTTGCCAGAATTTCTTCACGGCGGTTTGCTTAAATATAATATTTTATTAAGTAGGTTACCAACTCTCTGACACACGGCGGGTTGCTTAGGTGGCGAGTTGCTCAAGAGGCGAGTTGCTTTATACTAAGCAGCGAGTTGCTTACCAGCGGTTTGCTTACCAGCGGTTTGAACAGGTTATCAGCGGTTGAACATTCATTAGAATCACGCGAGTATTTGGACAAAGGTGCACGCAAGGGGCTATATTATCATTATAACCTAAGGCATCGGATTCATGAGCTAATGGCAATAATAAATTATGTTTTTTGATACCAGGTATTATATCATCGTAACCTGCGGGAATATCGCTTGTGCATTCAAATTATATTACTTAAACCTATGGATTTCACTCAACCTTTGTGTTGACTTTTTAGCATGTTTTATCTCTAGTTACTAATGGTCGGAGTGACGAGGACACAAAGATGGAAAAACCGTTATCATTCAAATGTTGTATTTTAGATTCTGGAAACCTCTCTTTTGTACAAATTCTGATGAAATAAATGAATGATAACTTTACTTTCAAAAACGACTCTTTTTGAATCGTTTTCTATGATTATGACTGTTGTACCCTTGAAGTAATACCCCAGATTAGCTTCCGCTGCTATATGTAAAAATGGGGGTGTTACAGATTTGGTATCAGAGCCTACGTTATAGAGAACAAGGTTGAAACCTTAACTATAACTATTTTTCTTTTTCCATCAAAGAAAGTCCTTTGTGCCGTAATCTTTGGATGGTATGTATAAGGTTACATAACTATTATATTACTAGATAAATAACTTATATTATTTATCGCTGGGTTATTAACAGAACGATGTCTTCCCCCGATCGTCCTATTTCTAATTTGGAAAATGCCCTTTAATTCAAATTTCACCAAAAATATCTTCCTACATTTTCTCTGGATTATGTCCCGGCTCTCAGGAATAACTACTCCAGTGCTTCTAATTTCATTTGGAATTGTACCCATTAGCTTCAATCAACTCTATCTCCTGACAAATCATACAAGAAGTTATAGAAGCTTTATTTAATGGAAACCAACATCCAAAATAAATACCTCCTAAAACTCAAGAATTCTTTCTCCCAGAAGGACTTCTTTCACCAATGCAGTTATATCATTCATACCCCATCCCAAACTCAAGATCTTCGAGATTGGTGAAACTCTCAGAAATCAGCTAATCAAAACGTCATGAGAGCAATTTCATTGGTATCCAATGTTATCTAGAAGATATACCTCATGAAATTTTGAACAGCATTGAAAACGGAATCCCACTTCATCGTCAAATAAGAGATAAACAATCATCTTCGTAACCAATTAATCCAAATAGTCTCAAAACTAGCCTTTTAAATGTTTAAGAACATTTAAACCAAAACCAAAATCCAAACAGTGTGTTGTCTGAGATCCCTATAACCAGCCGAGAACCAAAACTTACGTTCTGTCTAATATCGTATAAAGCTAGAAGCATTAACTATCCTTTAGGCCCTAGCAGTATTAGCTTAATACTGCTTTTTAACGCTAGCAGTTGAAACTTCTTTTAAACCCAATACTAGCAACACTAAGTTTCAACGTGATCACATACCATAAACATTTGTTATGATATCATTTCATCACCAAAACACAAAAATAAGAAAAATAGATTTTAGAGAGAGAAAGTAAAAACAAAGAAAAATGGTTACTTGTTTCACAAAAGAAAAATAAGAAGCAACAACACCCTCTCCACACTTGGAGAGGGCATTAAATAGTTCCAAGAGAGGACTATTCTAGTGGGCTTCGTGTTGGGCCGGATCAAAATACAAATGGGCTTGAGCCCGACAACTAGGCCCAACTAGCTTAAGTAAATTCCCGAAAACTACGTTTTACTTATACAAGGCTCGGGAATATTTAATGACCATCACTTTACTAAATATCACGGCTAACAACATTCACGACTTCAATGTTAGTAGTAGTATCTTTTTAAGCCCAAGCAATATGAACCACTAGAAACAAACCTTGTAGCAACATTAAAATTGAATGAGCATCATTAATAACATCCTTGTTTGCTTTGGCAGCAGAAACGCATAACTGGCAGCACTAACTTATCATTGGCAGCACTAATATATCAACAAGCAGCATTAAGTCTTGGTAGAACACGTGAAACATCATTAAGTATATAACAACATGCAGCAATACTCAACAACATATAAAACGCGATACCCTAAAGATTAGGATTCCAATCGCAGCAATACTTCATGCCCTATAATGTCGTCTTTCTGTTGCTTCCTATTACGAATCAAAAACTAGAAATAGTAACAACTTTAACCTTCTTATGATCGAGTATGTTGCTACCATTATAATAGGGTTTATAGCAGTAACTTCAATGAACGACACCAGCTACTGAATATACACACGCTCATAACATCATCATTAAACCAATATTCACGATTAAAATCATAAAGGTATCAAGAGAAACGTCCAATATCCCAAACCATGAGTATGCAACCGTATTAAACAGAGTTAAAATCCCCTTAGTAAACATCCCAGTCATTGCACATGACCCATAACAGGCAACCCATAC
>BQNB010121959.1:2377-20367 GCA_026074375.1 Tanacetum coccineum
AATTTTTATTGCTTCTCACTTTAATAACTTTAAGCACCTACACCATTTTAACTAGATTATATATATATATATATATATATATAAGGGATATAATGAGAAGGGGTCTTAAAATGAGAATGATAGGAAGCCATGAGATCGCGCCATGTGTCCCATCTCACCCTCTCCTTTTTTATAACTGCAAGGGTGTCTTTGTCATTTTACCTTTATTTATTTAAAATCCATTTTTTGTATCATCTCTCACACATAATTAAATACACAAAGAATAACATAAACACATATTAAAATTCAAAAAAAATCCGAAAGTTTAAAAAAATCCGAAAATTTAAAAAAAAAAATTCCAAACTTTTTTTCCAAAAATTCGCAAATTTGAAAAAAAAATTCGAAAATTAAAAAAAAATTCGAAAATTAGAAAAAAATTTCGAAAATTATGAATTTTTTATTTCGAAAAAATCGATATTTTTGAAAATTCAAAAAAAAAGTTGGAAAATTTAAAAAGAAGTTCGAAAATTTTGGAAAAAGTTTTGAAAATTTGAAAAAAATCGATGTTTTTTTAGATTTAGAAAAAAGGTTCAAAAACTTGAAAAAAAAAGTTCGAAAATAGGAAAAAAAGTTCGAAAATTAAAAAAAAGTTCGAAAAGTTGAAAAAAATAGATATTTTTCAATTCGATTATTTGAAAAAAAGTTTGAAAAATTGAAAAACAAATCGATATTTTTTTTGAAATTTGAAAAAAATCGAATATTTGGAAAATTTTCGAAAATTTGAAAAAATCGATATTTTTCAAATTGAAAGTTTGAAAAAAAGTTCAAAAATTTTAATATTTTGAAAAAACATTTCGGAATTTTTTTTTTGAAAAATTTCCGAAAATTTAAATAACAAAATTTTCCGAAAATTTAAATAACAAAATTTTCCGAAATTTTTTTCCAAATTTTTTTTTCCGAAATTTTTTTTCAAAATAATTTTTTTTTGAAAAAAATTTCCGAATTTTTTTTTTCCGAAAATTTCTTTTCACAAACTTTATTTTTCGAATTTTTTTTCAACTTTTATGCATTTTAGTGCATATGTTTGAGGTAATTTAGGGCATCTGTTTGAGTAAAAGGTTTTACTAAATTATAAACTTTGGGATACACTGATTTAGAATAACTTTGTGCATCACATTGTAATAAATAATGCAATCATAGTATGGTAAACAAGATGAATACACCAATTAAATTAAACTATAAACAATATGATGCTTTAAATAGTGATGTAGTAACAAATAACTATGATGCAGAAAAACCAACATTCTGATGTAGTAGATATTAAATCATTACTTATAATACATGTTTTCAGTTGTAAAACATATAACATTTATTACTAAAATCAATTTAATAGTGTCTCATTGTTCATGCAGTAACTTTTTTAACTGAGATGTACTTACTTTTTTAACTGTAATGCACTAACAAAATACGTTGTGATGCGGTAACATTTTTAACTGAGATGTACTATATTTTTTAACTATAATGTACTAACAAAAAACATTGTGATGCAGTAACCTTTTAAACTGAGATGTACTAACTTTTTAACTGTAATGCACTAACAAAATACATTGTGATGCAGTAATATTTTTTACTGAGATGTACTAACTTTTTTAACTGTAATGCACTAACAAAATACATTGTGATGCAATAACATTTTTAACTCAGATGTACTAACTTTTTTTACTGTAATGCACTAACAAAATACATTGTGATGCAGTAACTTTTTTAACTGAGATGTACTAACTTTTTTTTACTGTAATGCACTAACAAAATACAATGTGATGCAGTAACTTTTTTAACTGAGATGTACTAACTTTTTTAGTTGTAATGCACTAACAAAATATATTATGATGCAGTAACATTTTTAACTGAGATGTACCAACTTTTTTAAATGTAATGCACTAACAAAATACATTGTGATGCAGTAACATTTTTAACTGAGATGTACTAACCTTTTTAATTGTAATGCACTAACAAAACACATTGTGATGCAGTAACTTTTTAACTGTGATGTACAATTTTTTTTAACTGTAATGCACTAACAAAATAAATTGTGATGCAGTAACTTTTTTAACTGAGATGTACTTACTTTTTATTAACTGTAAATGCACTAACAAAAATACATTGTGATGCATAACATTTTTAACCTGAGATGTACTAAACTTTTTAAATGTAATGCACCTAACAAAATACACTTGTGATGCGGTAACATTTTTAACTGAGATGTACTAAATTTTTTAAATGTAATGCACTATCACATACATTGGATGCAGTAGCTTTACACAGAGATGTACTAACGTTTACAAACTGTAATGCACTTACAAAATATAATGTTGAATGTAGATAAACTTTTTAACCATATAATGTAACTAACTTCTTACTTGTAATGCGCTAACAAAATGATATTATGAAGCATAACATTTTTAACTGATATGTACTAATTTTTATTAAATGTATGCACTAACAAAATACCATTTGATGAAGTAACATTTTAACTAAGATGTACTAATTTTCATATTTTCGATTTGAAAAATATCGATTTTTTCGAATTTATGAAATTTTTCCAAATTTTTGATTTTTTTTTTCAATTTTTTGAACCTTTTTAAAATTTTCAAAAAAAACCGATTTGTTTTTCAAATTTTCAAACTTTTTTTCAAATAATCGAATTGAAAAATATCGATATTTTTTTTCAACTTTTCAAACTTTTTTCCAATTTTCGAACTTTTTTTCATATTTTTGAACTTTTTTTTCAAGTTTTCGAACCTTTTTTCAAAATCTCAGAAAAAACATCGAATTTTTTTTTTAATTTTCCAACTTTTTTTTCGAATTTTCAAAAAATATTGATTTTTTGGAAAAAAATATCGATTTTTTGGAAAAAAAATTTCTCAAATTTTTGATTTTATTTTCTAATTTTCGAATTTTTTTTTATTTCTCGATTTTTTTTTCAAATTTGCGAATTTTCGGGAAAAAAAAATTTGGAATTTTTTTTTTAAATTTATGATTTTTCTTAAACTTTCGGATTTTTTTTTAATTTTAATATGTGTGTGAAATTTTTTTTATGTACTTACTTTTTTAACTGTAGTGCATTAACAAAATACGTTGTGATGCGGTAACATTTGTAACTGAGATGTATTATCTTTTATAATAAATTGCACTAACAAAATCCATGAGATGACACTAACCTTTTAAACTAGATGCAACTAACTTTTTTAACTGTAATGTACTAACAAAATACATTGTGACGCAGTAATATTTTTTACCGAGATGTACTAACTTTTTTAACTGTAATGCACTAATAAAATACATTGTGATGCAGTAACTTTTTAACTGAGTATGATATTTATTTCGAAACTTTTTTACCTGTAATGCACTAACAAAATACAAAGAGATGCAGTAAACATTTATTTAACTGGAGATGAACTAAGACCTTTTATTAACATGAATTCCTAACAAAATACATAGAGTTGGTAGATATCTTTTTAACTGTGATGTAACCAAATTTTTTTTTTTAACTGTAATGCACTAACAAAATACATTGTGATGCAGTAATATTTTTTACTCAGATGTACTAACTTTTTTAACTGTAATGCACTAACAAAATACATTGTGATGCAATAACATTTTTAAATCAGATGTACTAACTTTTTGTACTGTAATGCACTAACAAAATACATTGTGATGCAGTAACTTTTTTAACTGAGATGTACTAACTTTTTTTTACTGTAATGCACTAACAAAATACAATGTGATGCAGTAACTTTTTTAACTGAGACGTACTAACTTTTTTAGCTGTAATGCACTAACAAAATCTATTATGATGCAGTAACATTTTTAACTGAGATGTACTAACTTTTTTAAATGTAATGCACTAACAAAATACATTGTGATGCAGTAACATTTTTAACTGAGATGTACTAACTTTTTTAAATGTAATGCACTAACAAAATACATTGTGATGCAGTAACATTTTTAACTGAGATGTACTAACCTTTTTAATAGTAATGCACTAACAAAACACGTTGTGATGCAGTAACTTTTTAACTGTGATGTACAATTTTTTTTAACTGTAATGCACTAACAAAATAAATTGTGATGCAGTAACTTTTTTAACTGAGATGTACTTACTTTTTTAACTGTAATGCACTAACAAAATACATTGTGATGCAGTAACATTTTTAACTGAGATGTACTAACTTTCTAAATGTAATGCACTAACAAAATACATTGTGATGCAGTAGCCTTTTAAACTGAGATGTACTAACTTTTTAACTGTAACGCACTTACAAAATACAATGTGATGTAGTAACTTTTTTAACTGAGATGTACTAACTTTCTTAGCTGTAATGCGCTAACAAAATATATTATGATGCAGTAACATTCTTAACTGAGATGTACTAATTTTTTAAATGTAATGCACTAACAAAATACATTTTGATGCAGTAACATTTTTAACTAAGATGTACTAATTTTCATATTTTCGATTTGAAAAATATCGATTTTTTCAAATTTTCGAAATTTTTTCAAATTTTTGATTTTTTTTTTCAAAATTTTAAACTTTTTTAAAATTTTCAAAAAAAAACCGATTTGTTTTTCAAATTTTCAAACTTTTTTTCAAATAATCGAATTGAAAAATATCGATATTTTTTTTCAACTTTTCAAACTTTTTTCCAAATTTCGAACTTTTTTCATATTTTTGAACTTTTTTTTCAAGTTTTTGAACCTTTTTTCAAAATCTCAGAAAAAACATCGAATTTTTTTTCAAATTTTACAACTTTTTTTTCGAATTTTCAAAAAATATCGATTTTTTGGAAATAAAATTTCTCAAAATTTTGATTTTATTTTCTAATTTTCGAATTTTTTTTATTTCTCGATTTTTTTTTTCAAATTTTCGAATTTTCGGGAAAAAAAAATTTGGAATTTTTTTTTAAAATTTATGATTTTTCTTAAACTTTCAGATTTTTTTTAAATTTTAATATGTGTGTGAAATTTTTTTATATGTACTTACTTTTTTTACTGTAATGCATTAACAAAATACGTTGTGATGCGGTAACATTTGTAACTGAGATGTATTATCTTTTTTAACTATAATGCACTAACAAAAAACATTGTGATACACTAACCTTTTAAACTGAGATGTACTAACTTTTTAACTGTAATGCACTAACAAAATACATTGTGACGCAGTAATATTTTTTACCGAGATGTACTAACTTTTTTAACTGTAATGCACTAATAAAATACATTGTGATGCAGTAACTTTTTAACTGAGATGTACTAACTTTTTTTACTGTAATGCACTAACAAAATACATTGTGAAGTAGTAACTTTTTTAACTCAGATGTGCTAACTTTTTTAACTATAATGCACTAACAAAATACATTGTGATGCAGTAATTTTTTTAACTGAGATGTACTAACTTTTTTAACTTTAATGCACTAACAAAACATATTGTGATGCAGTAACTTTTTAACAGTGATGTACAATTTTTTTTAACTGTAATGCACTAACAAAATAAATTGTGATGCAGTAACTTTTTTTAACTGAGATGTACTTACTTTTTTAACTCTAATGCACTAACAAAATACGTTGTGATACGGTAATATTTTTAACTGGGACGTACTAACTTTTTTAAATGTAATGCACTAACAAAATACACTATGATGCAATAACCTTTTTAACTCACATGTACTTACTTTTTTAACTGTAATGGACTAACAAAATACATTATGATGCAGTAACTTTTTTAACTGTGATGTACTTACTTTTTTTACTGTAATGCACTAACAAAATACATTGTGATGCAGTAACTTTTTTAACTGAGATGTACTAAATTTTTTTACTGTAATGCACTAACAAAATACAATGTGATGCAGTAACTTTTTAACTGAGATGTACTAACTTTTTAGCTGTAATGCACTAACAAAATATATTATGATGCAATAACATTTTTAACTGAGATGCACTAACTTTTTTAAATGTAATGCACTAACAAAATACATTCTGATGCAGTAACATTTCGAATTTTTTTTCAAATTTTTGATTTTTTTTTCAAATATTTGAACTTTTTTTAATTTTCAAAAAAAATATCGATTTGTTTTTCAAATTTTCGAACTTTTTTTCATATTTTCCAAGTTTTTTTTCAAGTTTTTGAACCTTTTTTCAAAATCTCAAAAAAACATCGATTTTTTTTTCAATTTTTTTTTTGAACAGCAGCTTTATTAAACGACTATCAAGGAGCTAGAATTAGACAATTACAAGATACGGGTTTTTGAGCCAATCGATCCATTTGAACGAGGCTTTACATCTAAACTTACACCAATAATAAGAATTAGAAACAATGTTATCAAAAATCCTCGCCTGTGAAGGAGTATCCTTCTCGAAAAGAATCTTGTTACGAAACATCCAAACCGACCACCATAAACAATAGAAGATGCCTTCGAACACCGCTTTGAGATTTGCCTGAAGCCTAAGAGATACCAACCAAGTGTACCATTCCTCACTAACAGTACTTAATACTTTGTACTGTCGGTACTAAGTATAACTGTCAGTACTAACTATTTGTACTGTCGGTACTAAGTTAAGAAAACATTAATCCTAACACGCCCCACTGTTACAAATAGGGCAAACTATCGAGTCAATTTCAATACCGCGACGAGATATATTCATTCTAGTGGGCAGGCCATCCATTTTTATTTTCCAAGCCATGATGTTCACCTTAAGAGGCACAGATTTAACCCATCTCGTAGCCGAGTGAATAACAGGAAAACAATTAGCATCAATCACTTGCCGAATAGACTTCACCGAAAACTCCCCTGAATTTTCAAGCGACCAAACGTACCTGTCAACAGCAGATGAGAGGGTAATCGTGCTAACCAACCTGGAGAGATTGTCGAGTTGAAATTCTTCCACACCACTTCTCGGATTCCGACGAAAGGAGTTAACTAAACTGTAATCAATCAGTTTCGTGTGAATAGTTACATTCTGATGCCTCTCCAACGCGTACAGACGAGGGAATACATCTTTCAGAACGCCTTCATTATGCCATTTGTCTTTCCAAAAACTAGTATTGTCTCCATTTCCTATCTTGATCCGAATATAATCAAATATGTTGACACCTTGATTCTGTAACTTCTTTACTTCCTGCACAATAGAGATCCACGTAGATCGAAAACCCCTTCTCACATAAGTGATCAAACCCCCCTCAGGACCATGAATGGCCTTAATCACTCTAGACCATAACAAATTATTGAAATTTTTTTCAAAATTTTCGAACTTTTTTTCAAATTTTCTAACTTTTTTTCGAATTTTCAAATAATATCGATATTTTCGAAAAAAAATTTCTCAAATTTTCGATTTGTTTTTCTATTTTTCAAATTTTATTTTTATTTTTCGAATCTTTTTTTCAAATTTGCGAATTTTCTGGAAAAAAAATTTTGGAAATTTTTTAAAATTTTTTTGATATTTTTTAAAACTTTCGGATTTTTTTGTGAATTTTAATATGTGTGTGAAACGGTTATAGATTATGTGTGAGAGACGATATAAAAAATATATATTAAATAAATAAGGTAAAATGACAAAAACACCTTGCAGTTATAAAAAAAGGAGAGGGTGAGATGAGACACATGGCGCAATCTCATGGCTTCATTGTATCCCCACCCTATATATATATAACTGCAAGGTGTTTTTGTCATTTTACCTTATTATTTTAAGGGTCTTTTCATTGTATCACCACCATATATATATATATATATATTATATAATATATATATATATATTAATTTCACCCACAAAATAAATATGAATTTAAAAATTGGATTTATTATTTATTTATATATATTATATTAATTAAATATTATTACTCCCTCCGTCCTAAAATTATTGTCCCCTATTAACTTTTTAAGTCTTTTTATTCCAACTTTGACCTTAAATAATTTTGTTTGTGTTATATAATACTTACTAAAAAATATATAAATTAATTGGTTTTTAAATTTATTTTCATAGTTATGATTTTCATCAAGTATTATATAACACAAACAAAAATATTTAAGGTCAAAGTTAGAAGAAAACGACTTAAAAAGTCAATAGGGGACAATAATTTTGGGACGGAGGGAGTATAAAACTAGTTCGGTTCGGTTCGGTTTTTGGACGAAAACCGAAATCGAACCGAAATTTTTTTGTTTTTGAAAAAGTAAAACCGAACCATCGGTTTTTAGTTTCGATCGATTATTTCGATTCGATTTTTTCGGTTTTCGGTTTGGTTTTTGTTTTTTTTGTTTTTTATGCTCACCCCTACACTCATGAACCCCACAGTGTTTATTTTTTCATTTTTAAAAATTAAATAACACATTAGACTAAAATTAAAATTTCATCAATTGGAAAAGAAAAAAAAGTACATTGAAACAATGATACATTAAAAAAATACAATTTTGAGTGAATTTTTTTTTTTACATTTTCGACATATGTGATTGGTTATATGGTGGTTTTGGTGTCGATCATTCGTATAAGGTGGGGTATGGTTTAGTGTACGAAGTGTCTACTCATGATTACAAAGTTGTTGGAATATCTAAAGCTGACTATTAAGTGAAGATTTACTCATTAAAAACTGGAATTTGAAAGAATTTAGGTGATGTCCTCATGGTTGTTGGTTCGTAGGGGATGGTATATTTTTAAATGGATCTATTCACTAGATGGATAATCATCAAAATTCCTAGAAGATAGTTTCTTTTGAATTAGAAAAGGAGAATTGTGGTGAAGTTTTGAGGGTTTTGAGAGAGTGTATGTGCGTGGTTTGTGATATGATAAAAATGTTGTGGTTGATTTATGGGTGATAAAAGTTTAAGGAGTAAAAGATTCTTGGAAAAAGTTGGTATCCATCTCATATCCAGATCCTCTGATACATCCATTTTTTAATATTCAGGAATCATGGACTAGATTGTGGAGACCTTTGTGGATGTCAAATGATGGGAAACTGCTATTGCAATTTGAGTATCATGTTGTGGGATGGGTTCTAGAGAAAACCATATTTTGATAAAAAAACCTAGAAAACCAAACAGATGCACTGAAAAAACCAAACGGATGCCTTAATTTTTTCAGGCTATATAAAAGATTTTTCAATGCATCAGTTTAGTATTTTTAGTGCATCTGTTTGAGTTTTCTAGGTTTTCCACCGAGATTAGGTTTTCTCTCGATCTCATTCCATCATGTTATTGTATATGATTCCAATAATATTTCATTTACATTTCAAGGAGACTGATACATGGACTAGCTTTATGCAAAATGGTTACATTCAAGCTTACCCTGAAATGGCAACCTACACCCTAAGTACAAAAGATATATGAATCACAATCTTAATGTCGTTTGTACAAGACAATTTGAGATCTCCAAAACCAAATGATTAACTAAGGTGAAGTTTGGTCCCGCCAAGTTCACTTAAAAGACGAAGAGCTCCGAGATTTCAAGTATAATCTAGACCACAAATATGTATGGATAAAATTTAAGGGGCATTTAAAACGAAGACCAAGTTGGCAAGGTTTATGCCTATTCCATATACACACAAATTTTGACAAAAATATTGTGTTGTTAATTTAAATAGTTTAAAGAAGTTCTCAATCATTAGTTATATCACAAACTTAGATATCAAAATTTGGCGATAATGGTTTTGTATCAGACCCACACTTTTAACTAGTTTTTTCAAATAGATATCTGAAACTTTGAATGACAGCTTTATATATTCGAATTTCAAATATATATATTTTTGGAAAACTTTTATGTGAGTTCCAATACTAACAATTTATAAATCTTAATAATTTTAAATTTTTATAAAATTTTCGGATATTTGAATACGGATATGTTTTGAATACTTGCAATCTACATCTAGAAATCTTAGAAAGTCGAAGTTCTATTAAAAGGAGGCATAAAACTTGGTTGAAAAAGATTAAGCCTTAAAAAACTAAGACTTAAAGCAGTAGTTCCAAGCCTCCTGAGTTGTTTCACATAAGACATAATCCCACATATTGTCCCTCACACATCTTGGAGGTGTACAACACCTCAAGGAGTTCGGCAGTTTCAAAAATGACATCCTTTTGAAATCATCTCATATGCCGTATCAGCCTCCATAAGCCCTTGCATGTTAGGAGTTACACATACTCTAGAAGCACTTACCATCATTTGACTCCTCCTTCTCATGCCACACCTACTATTTCCAGAATTTAAAATTCTTACATCAATGATCTAATATCTAAAATTTTTTTTATATTTAATCAATGGGGCAAAGGCAAAATGTAACACAAAAGACATTAAACTTAGGGTCTTTATCCAATCAAGGTACTCTACTTTTTTTCTTTAAAAAAAGGAGGTTAACTTTATTTTCTTTTTTCTACCGATTTAGTTTTTTCTCACTATTCCGTTAACACCACTTAACCCTGTTTTATTATACCCTACAAATTTTTGTTAATAAAAAACTTCAACGACTCAAATTGACAATTATCAAAAAAGCTATACATAAAAATAGTTTTGGGTCATTTGCAAACAGTATTAATATCAGATACAACCATTTAGTTTATCATTTTATGTATGTCGTCTCTGTGTAAATATATACTTTGATTTATGATTGTTAAAATATATACATAACAAAATTAATCACCATTCTACTATACTTGGTTGAGCGTATGCGTAATAACGAGTGGTAACCACTGAATGGTGTTACCGTAGGAAAAAATAGATTTTTGAAGCTTACGTTTGAATGGACTTTTATTTACTCTCTCCGTATTTTGATTATCTAAGTGCGGCTCCTTAGTTGTTAATGTTTAAAGTATTAAAATCAATTCGCACATCGTGAAAATCCATTTTATGTATAGCTTTTTGAGATAATTGTCAATTTGGGCCTTTTAATTTTTAAATTACTAAATTAAGGGATATACCAATATGGGCATTTAGTGAGTTTAACATGATAGTGAGAAAAACCCTAACACGGACAAAATAAAAAGTTGACCACCTTTGTGTGAAAAAAAAGTAGAGTACCTCGATTAGAAAAAGACCCTAAGTTTAGTGCCATTTTGTGCCATTTACCCTTGGGGCAATTCCATATTTCTCAAACTTAAACACTATAATTTCATATTATTCTTCAAACACATTTTATTTAAAATGCAATATCAATACTTAACTAGAAAAAAACTAAGATTATTGGAACATATGAAATTTTGATATACAAATTGTGTAAATATGAAAATTAATCCCTTAAATAATTTCCAATCAATATTATACATACATCACCTCAAGATGCAATTTTTTTCAAATCAAAATCCAATAGCTTTAATTTCACGATAAGTTTCTTTAATTTTTCTCAAAATTTTCTTCATAAGATACAAAATACTATGGTAATTTATGGTCAACAAACCATAAATTAACATTGATTCTTTATCTTTTTTTTTGAACGGCGACATATTATTAGAAAAGAACTAGCAAGGCGCTAGAAATTACAAAGGCGATTTAAGCCAGTCAGTCCAACTAATACATTTCTTTCCTCTAGATTTTAACCAAGAAAAAGAAAAACACTGAATGTTATCAAAAACTTCACATTTTCTCATGTCTTGAGAATTGAAAATGTGGTTATTCCTAAAACGCCAAAGCATCCAACAAGTGGCGGCGAAAATGACATAAGCTCGGTCTTTCTCGACTTTTGAAGCTTTCCACGAGGTGTACCATATGTCCCATTCATCACAGGAAGATAACGTCGGGATTTTAAGCTCACACCAACCACGAACAAGCCTCCAAATATTGGAAGCTGCACTACAAGAGAAAAAGGCATGAGAATTGGACTTAACATGCTCGCAGACAAAAATGGACATAATACTCGAATCAATATCCAAAACCACGAGAATGAAAGATTAAGACGATGGAGGAAGGTCTATCAGAAGCAAACGTCACATGGAAAATGTTAACCTTCCGAGGATGAAATCTTACACCATATCATGTGCCTTGGAGGATAATAGCGATCATAGCAGATTATCAATATGTTTCCCAGAATGAAGCTAACTGAATAAGAACCATCAGTAAGAAAGAGAGGAGACGACACAATCCCTATCGAACCTCAACGTTCAACTAACCACATCCATGAAGAAGGATATATTAAGATCTTCAAGAGCTCATCCCTCGTTTACAGGACGACGCCAATTCGCCACGCCCAAAGACCATTAACAATACTATCTCTAACAAGCAATTTTATTGATTCTTTTTCCTAGGCGAAATAACTTGTTAAAGCGAGAACAAAGAGGAGCATCACCCAACCAAGTATCTTTCCAAAAGCCTATCATAGAGCCATCACCAACTTGATAACGAAGAGAATTCAATGGGACATAGCCACTTGAATGAAGATGATATATCGTGCCAACTATACGAGCCAAAGACCATGGTTTTCAGCCTTAGCTCCATCCAGCTTCATTGCCATGATTCGATTTAAAAACCTCAACTCCAAAGAGCAATGGGTTTATTAAGCAAAACGCATCATCCATTTGAGAAGCAAGGAGTTATTGAAAGCTTTTAAACTTCCCACTCCTAAACCGCCTTTATCAAGAGAAGCTAAAATGTTAGACCATTTGATCCAAGCAAGCTTCCTAGTGTCACCTGTAGCACCCCAAAAAAATGAGGCACGAAGACTTTCAAGAGTCTTAAGAACAGCTTCAGGAACTTTAAAGATGGAGAAGTAATAGATACCAAGGCTTCCTAACACCGATTTGATAAGAGTTAAACGACCACCTGAAGATAACATGTTTGCCTTCCAACCTGATAATCTAATTTTGAAGCGCTCGATCAAACTGTTCCAATTGGCTATACGGTTCATGTTCGAACCAATTGGGAGACCAAGGTAGGAAAAAGGAAGATTACTAGCTGAGCATCCAGTACCTGCTGCCATACTCTCTATGTCATCGGAAGAAACCCCCACTCCATATAGATTTGACTTAGAGATATTGATTTTCAAGCCTGAAGCAAGGTAGAAGACATTTAGGATACGGATGATGTTGTCCATATCACATTGGTTCCATTCGGAAAGATAATAACCATCAATCCGGCATAAAATAAATGAGAAAGCCGAATTTCCGAGGACCCGATCTTAACACCTTGGAAAATATTTGCCGTCAACCCGTCCTTAAGAGCAATGTGAAGGCCTTCCATAACTATGATGAATAAGAAAGGAGACAATGGATCTCCTTGCCTCAATCCTCTTTTTAAAGAGAACTTCGATGTAGGACTTCCATTGACGAGGATGGAAGCCCTTGAAGACTTAAACCAGCATAACGCATTTACGCCAAGTACTACTAAAACCTAATCTTCCATAACATGATCAAGGAAACGCCAACTACGGAAATCAAAGCTTTTTCAAAATCGACTTAAAAAAGTAACATCTTTTTTTTTTCTTATACCATTAATAACCCTCGCTTAAGAAAGAAGAGGACCATCGAGAATTTGGCGACCCCAAATAAAAGGCGATATGCTCATGACTAATGAATCGAATACCGTTACCTTGGAAAGCCTGTTTGCAAGGATTTCGCAACATGGCAATCTGTATTGAAACCCGATAAGATAAATCAGTCTAAATCTTTAATACAAAGAGGATTGACACACCTTTGGGATTAAAGAGTAAAAAAATAACAAAGAATTCGAACCAGGATGGGAATGAACCTAAATAGAAAACCTCATAACAAAGTTCTGGATATCGATCTTCATGATGTCCCAATATTTTTTGACAAACATAAAAGAGAATCCATCTGGACCCCGGTGCTTTTTGGCTACCACAATCCCAAACTGCTTTTTTTTTATTTCTCCAAGAGACCAGAATCTAGAAGATACGATCCGAAACACTTATGCCTCTTAGCAGCATACGACATGGCTTGTAAATATAACAGGAGAGTCAATGGCATGTAGAAACTTCTCTTTATAAAAATCAGAAAAACCCATCTTAATGACACCTAACCTGGATCAAAAACCCAAACTCCCCTCCTGAAGGATACCTTGGATTCGAATGTGATTTCCTTTTTTTGAGTTAATAAGCCATGGAAAAATTGGAGTTTTCGTCCCCTTCCACGACCCATCTAATTCCGAGCTTTTTGGTTAGAATCCATGGAGACCAGCTTCATCTAAATTAAATTCGAGCTCATGCCAGAGAAGCTAACAACGAAGCTTCTATCCAACTTCACTTGCTTACCCGCGTCCTATACCTTTTTGCCGTCTAGGCTCTTATTAAAAAGCTAAAATAGATTTTTTTCGCTTGCTTCATTATCTTTTAGATTGGGAAAGCCCAAGTCTTGAGGTGCAATTTGAGACCTTTGACTTTTTCGTGAAGAGGAAGGGAGAGACCATCATCATTTGCAGCTAAGGAATTCCAAGTTTCTTTTACAACGTTATCAAAATCACATCTTTCAAACCAAGAATGATAAACTTTGAACTGTAGGCCAAAGAAAGTCGTTATTCTGACAATGAAGAAGAATAGGGTTGTGGTCCGACCAAACCCTATCAAGCACTGTCACTTGCAGATTTGAAAGAGCGAGAAGAACATTATTAGAGATCAGGAACCGGTCTAATTTACTTAGTTTGGAACCGGATTTATTCATCCATGTGAACATTTTTCCTCCCATAGGGAGGTCAATTAAACCGACATCTTGAATAAAAGCGTTAAAAATCGCTGCATCGCTACTAGAGAAATTGGAGCCAAACCGTTCTGTCTCGCATCTAACTTCGTTAAGATCACCAAAAAGAATGAAGTTTCCTTGATGGTTCTGAATAAACGAGCGAAGTAAATCCCATAGAATATATTTCTCAGGTTGTTGTTGCGGACCATACACATTAATAAGAAAATAATCTTCAACCGAATTCTTCCATTTTCCTTCCACAATAACGTAATTATCATTACACCAAATTCTGTTTTTCGTGAAAACATTTGGGTCCCACATAGTAATAATGCCCCCGGATCTACCCCTAGCCATACTACAAGCATAGTCAAAGTTGAAATTTCCCCACATAGACTTAAGCTGGAAAAGGCTCTAAATTTTGTCATCTAACTCTTGTCACCAAGAAATGAAGCATTAGTGTTTGAAACATAACTCCTTCATCCACACACGTTTTCTTTCCTCATCTTTGGAACCACGAATATTAATCGACAAAAATATTCCATTTATCCACGCTGAAGCACCTATCGCCATGTGAACATCTTCCTTAAGAACGCATTTGCACCTGTTTTACATCATATCCCAATGCATCACCCACCTCAATCATCCTATTCATCTCATCAAAAAACGAGAAGCCTTTTTCTAATTTAAAAATTGATGTTTACCAAAAAAGAGTTGAGACACGAATAACTTTTTATCTAGGGTGAAGGAATTAGCGAACACTCGTTGTCTCTTTTAACAAGACTTTTAAAACCAGGGGGGATAGAGACATCAGAATCACTAGCCTTTTTTTCCTTCTCCTTTGAGTTAACCACCGAATCTTCCTTTGTAGGGACCAAATGCAGTATATCTTCCTTCCTGACAACGTTTTCAAAACCTGGAGGTTTACCACCTGATGACGCAGTTTCAACATGAGAGCCCTCATTTGTAGAGTGTGATTTTCCTTTTTCCTCTACAACCTGTTCAACAAAATCATCAAGAGTATCCATAGGGTTTTCCTCCTCATTTGAAGTATGACTCTCCGCTTCACCATCTTTTTTCATTAGGTTCCCTAATATTCGTCATTAATAATGGTCTCCAGCTCCAATTTTTTCGTGAAACATAACATCAAAACTCTTACCATGAACTATGACTGACACCGATTCGGAAATAGTGGATTGTCTTTTTGTTGGAAATAAACAGCCCACCCCAAGCTCATAGTGTTTTCACTATCCGAATCAAAGAATTTGAATTTGCCAAACAAACTTATAACTTTTTTAATGGCATTGGAACCCCATACACATAAATGTAAAGCTTCTAAATCACAACCAAATCAACTTTCATCAACCGTGAATGAGGGAGACACATACCTGATGATAGTCCAAAAAGACTTGAGAGATTCATTTTCCTTGAAAGCTTCACATGACTTAGAGTTTTTGAATTGAATCCAAACCCATAAGCCTCCAACGTAGTGAATAGAAACATCAGTAAAGCCCTCATTCCTACAGATACCATACATATTACTGATCGAGTCTACTTCTTTCACCTTAGACAAAAGAACCGTAGATGTATCTTCTACTTTGATAAGGTCATTGTCACTTAGACTCAAGCAGTTGCTGGTATCCTAAGATCCTATATCAGACACCCCTTTAGAAGCACCACCTCCATTTGCTACAGAGGCATAAGATTGTCTCGCAGGAAACAAAGAAGGGCCCTTATTGCCGCTAGAAGGCGGGGCTTGTGGCACATTAAACTTAGGCACATATTTTGTATCTATTTTAGAGGCCCTCTCGAATTTTGAAATAGACACGAATAGGTGATAACTTCCAATCCAGATATTGGACATAGTTTTAGCAAAATCTTCACCATTACGAACACCCAAAAATCTAACAAAACTGAAACACTTACCAGTTTTTGATCTCTTATTAGCAATGAAGGCGTCAACGATACGTCCAAACCGTTGAAACTCCTTCCACAGATTTTTAGCATCCAACGACTCAGGGAAGTTTGTAACAAAAAATGACATAGCGATCTTTTCAACATCCTTAACGAAAGGGTTAACAATAGGCTTAGATTGCGGGTTTTTGTTTTTCCCAAACACCCAGGTCCATCCATGCGCATTATGATTCCCAGCCATGAAGAAAAAATAGGGTTTTAACATTGACAAAATCCTAATCCTAATGAAACACGTCGAACCAAATAAAAGGAGATTAGAGATCAATAATCAGATGTAAATCATCCTAATCAAATGATAATGAGTGAATGGTGATCAAACAGGAGAAGGATTAGCGATCGAAATCAAAAACCCTAACCTAATGACACGTCGAACCCAAATCAAGAGATTAAAGGACTCAAATCAGAGAATAATCTCAATAATCAAATGTTTTTCGATGATTGGTGATCAAACAGGAATAGAATCAAAGATGCAAAGATTTGAAAAATCGTCATGATTAGGGTTTTTTCTTGGTAGAGAGAAAACTTAATCCAAACATCCTACTATAACATTTACTTCATCTTTTTTGCATTTTATAAAGAGTTTAATCATAAAATATTTTAAAAAAAATCATAAGTAAACGAAAAACCCCTAATCTTATACGATAAATGTCTCAGATGAAAAATTTTGTGATTTTAGAGGTTTAAAGGTGTTAACTATAATATAAATGTTTTTAGTATTCATAAAACATCATACTGATCCCTGAAAAAAATCAAAATTGTGATGAATAAAACTTCAAAATCTGCAATAAGTGTTTTGTTACTACAATGCTTATATGTTTTATTTTATGTTGTTCATCAGTTACATCATAATGTTAATCAGTTAGATCACGTTGTTCATCAGGTTTTTTTATGAACAACATCACAATGTTTCTCAGTTAAATCACGTTGTTCATCAGTTTTTTTTCAAAACTTTTTCTTTTTTTTGTTATCACAATGTTTATCAATTTTCTCTTTGATGTTGTTCATCAGTTATATCACAATGTTCATACGTTAGATCATGTTGTTCATCAGTTTTCTTTTTGAAAAACTTTTTATTTTGTTATCACAATGTTCATTAGTTTTCTAAAATAATCAAGTTGTTCATCAGTTTTCTAGAAGAAGAAAATAACATCACATTATTCATCAGTTTTATATTTGAATAATTTTTTTCTTTATATGTTATCACAATTTTATCAGTTTTCTAAGAAAAAGAAAAAGATTACGTTGTTCATCAGTTTTTTAAAATAAAATAAAAGCATAATGTTCATTTGTTAAGAGTGGAAAAAGCGAAAAAAAAGTTGACAAAAGTAAAAGTACATAAAAGAAGGGGCTGGAAAAAAGTGAGAGACTTTTGTCACC
>BQNB010121960.1:0-20367 GCA_026074375.1 Tanacetum coccineum
ATTACGTAGATCGCAAGAGCACTAGTGGTGTTTGCACGTTTATGTGATGTTGCCTAACATCTTGGTTTTCGAAGAAGCAAAACGCTCTTGCCATCTCCATAACCGAAGCGGAATACGTAAGCGCCGGAAAGGCATGTCAACAAGCTCTATGGATGAAACAAGCTCTCATAGACTATGGCGTTAGGTTAGACAACTTTCCAATAATATGTGATAACAAATGGGCTGTAGACTTAAGTAGGAATCCCGTTCAACACTCACGAACAAAACAAATTGAGATTCGCCATCACTTCCTTCGTGATAATGTTCAAAAATGGAATATCTCTATAGAAAAGGTCACATCGGAAGACAACATAGCCGATATCTTAACTAAACTACTTAAACGTGAGCCATTTAACTACTTACGTCTAGATCTAGGAATGATGGAACAAATTGATTAAGTTTTTAGCATAATAAAGAAATGATAATCATCAAAGAATTGTTTGACAAAAATTCTGAGAAAAAAAATTTTCTCAATAGGTGGTGGCCCCCTTAATTCCTAAAGGGCGGCCCCCTTAATTTTAAGGGGACCACCCAGACTTTAAGGGGACCACCTACTGACAAATTTTTGTGTGTGTTTAGGTTTCTATTTTACACAAAAACACAAGATTGAGAAAAGTCTATAAGCAAACTTTTACAAATTCTCCTATTTAAATGCATATCTCATTATATACACAATAGTCCTAACCTATTATTTTCTAAAAAGTCTTTCTCACAATTAGGAGCACATGAAAATTAATTTTCATATATTGTTGAGATATGCTAAAAACATTTTTCACATATGCATAATGTTCTCTTACTTGTTGTCAAAAGTATATAATCTAATATATATTTTTGACAATCTTGGTTGAGCAAAATTAAATCAAGGAGCATTTGGATTATTTCTTAAGTTTTACATGTCTTAGTGTCGAAATAATCGCTACTCCACATTTGTCGCACTTAGGCACACACTAGTATTTGCACAAAAGTTTGGTTCGTTTTTAACTTAACCCTATTGTTAAGAAAAATTCTTTGTGCATTATATCTAGTTACCATTTCATATGTTCTTCACTCTTTTGGTCTTCAATTCATATATGAGTATATGCCAAAATTATGTGAAATAGTTTTATCCTACATCTTTTCATACATATGTAGAATGTTGAATGCTTAATTGCTATGTGCTAAAAATCTTAATTGCCATAAAAAGTTGGACTTGCTGCAAACTAACCACCAAAACAGAAACCCTCACACAAAATTTTGAGAAAAATTGAATTTTAGGATATCTAGGAAATGCCAGTAGGCGGCCCCCTTAATTCATAAAGGGCGACCCCTTTAATTTTAAGGGGACCGACCCCTAATTAAGGGCACCGACCTAGGCAAACACGGGTAAAACAGTACTTTGACCTCCCTTTAACCAAATACCCTCTAGACTTAGCTACTGTTTCCCTAAATTCACAAACATTTCTTGGATTTGATCCTTTAAATGTTCATTCTTCCTAATTTAAACCTTTCCTCCACTATAAATACATTCTCAACCATCATCATCACAATCATCCTCACCAATGACATCTCCTAACAAACCCACATCCAAACCATTAAGGGTAGCCAAAATGAGTGTGAAACCCATTTGGAGAAAGAAACTAAACCCTTGTAACACATCCAATGAGCTCAATGTAAATTCACCTACACCAATGCCAAAACCACTCACTCCTCATCATGAACCATCTCAAGAAAACAATCACCCCAATCAAGCATTACCAAATCCTTACATTAAGGACACTCCCACATCACCACAAGTTGTCTCACATCCTCCATTTCCCATCTCACCCATCAATTCACATGTTACTCACACTCAAGCTCCACCTCAAAGTGACAACCAAACTCAACACACACCACCTCTATCTCCAAGTAGAGAAAGCCTAGTTGATGACATTAATCAACTACAAGACCTATCAAACCTCTTAGCCATGCATCTCTCTCAACAACAAAACAACATTCCCTCATCACCTTACTCTCCAAACCTACCACACACCCTCAACATTAACCAAGTTGAAACCCATGTTGGGTATTGCCCTTGTTGCATCTTCACCCAAAAACAATTCCTTGCTTTAAGTGAGGATATCAATTGGATTGAATTCCTCCTCACTCGACCACATCCACCACCTAGAGTTCAAAGAGATTACCCTTCCACAACCGCCTCCGCTCCAAACTCCCCATCAACAACCAACTAATCTCATAATATGTCTATAAATAATCGTCAAACCCTTTTGTGTCGCAAGCAAGTCAAAAATCCTTCTATGGCTAGTTAGGATTCTTTTTCTTTTGATGTACTCATATGCTTCTAAAGCATATTTATTTTATGTATGCTTGTGTGTAGTTTACACACATTGCCCTAAATGAATGAAGCATCTTTTGCATTCATGTTTGCTTGCACTTGTCATATTTTTCCTTCCTTCTTGCTACATGTTAGAAATATTTGTATTGTTCTAACTCGTTTTTGTAGCCAAGAAACCATAGCTCGATTCCTTGGTGCCCTCGATCGAGGGGAAGCACACATCAAGGGGGAGCATTTATTCCGTCGATTTTACTAGCAACTCTCGACGATGCCTTTTTGATTCTACAAAAAGGGGGAGAAATGACATAAAACTCACTAAATACTTGTTTAAAAATAATTTTACATTTAATGAGTTTAAATTTTGTAATCATCAAAAAGGGGGAGATTGTTGATAGAAATAATGCCTAAAAATATTATTAATATTTTTCACATCTTTACGTTTTGATAATCACAAAATATAAAAACGTTCAATGTAAAATTAAACGTAAACAAGTAATTAGTAGTAAATTTTCATTTCGAAATTTATATCACTTCAAGGTATGAATAAATAAATGCTTAATGCATTTTATGATCAAAGGAAATTTTTATTCAACCTCAAACTTTTATAAAATGTTGTAAACATTTTTATAAACATTACAAAACATTTTCTACAATTAAAAGAAATGTTTTATTCAAAATAAACATTTTGAAATTCAAATTTTCGGACCTAAAACAGCTAGAAAGTTCTAGAAAATTCTCCATACACAAAAGGACAAACTGGGGAGCGCCCAGTCTAGGGCGGCCCCCTTAAATACACGGGCGGCCCCCTTAAAATTAAGGGGACCTCCCACCTATTTTAGGGGACCGCCCATAGACTGACGCTCCTCCAGTTTGTCCTATAAATACTGGACTATTCCCCACTATTTTCTCACCTTTTGCACTCATTCTTTCTGTTCTAAAACAGCCCACACATCTCACTAAAATCCTTTGATCATTTAATCATAAAGCTTTGTTTCCAAGTGATCCAAGCTCAATTCCTCAAGTGCAAGAGAAGAATACTTCCATCCTCAAGTGAAGAAGTATTACACCTTTGTGTGTTGTTGCAATATTATTGCATCCATATCATAACTTGTAAATCATTTGTATATCTTGTATTTGTGTGTAGTAGCTAGATCTTGGCGATCTTTGTAAGTATAGTTAGATCGTGGTGATCTTACCAAGTAGTGTTAGATAGTTGTGATATAAGTAGTGTGGTGAAGTGAAGTCGCTAAGTTGTGAAGAAGTCTTGAAGTTGTGAAGAAGTCGTGAAGTTGTGAAGTCGTGAACAAGTAGTAAAGTCGTGTTGTGATAGATTGGTTCTAGCTAAGATTAGAACTCGACATTTAGCTTTGTGTCGTAAATCGGTGTAAGCAACGTTGTGTACGGTTTTCTCCGCCATAAGGGAGCTTGTTGACATAGTGAAGAAAACTCTCGAGTTAGGTGCTCGGGGAGTGGAGTAGGGCGAAGAGGTGCTTCGTTACCGAACCACTATAAATCCTCGCGTTGTGGTTTGATTGTTCTTACTCTTATCTCTTGTCTTACATTATTTCCTCATACTATCATATTAATTGTCTAGATAAGTATATTGTTCATATTGTGCAAGTGTTGAATTCACATAAATTCGAATCTAGAATTTTTACAAACACTTTAAAACCTTTAATTAAAAAGCGGTAAACTATTCAACCCCCCTTCTAGTTTTCCACAATTGGCATCAAGAGCCACGTTAAACAAGATTTTTAAAATAAATTGTATTCACAATAACATCAATCCATCATCATTAATACTTAATAATATTCATTCATAGCGGATCATATGTCCGGTACATCAAAGACTCATCCTTCTCGGATTTACATAGCTTTGATAAGTTTTATTCAAAAAACGAGTCAACAAAACATAGAAATAAAAAGCACATGTAGGAGTATGAAGCACGCTCCTGTTTATTTATCCTAAAATTTTTTTCATAGTTTAAAACCAATTGGGTGACATTATGTCACTCAATTTGTAATAATCTTATATTTTCCTATCGGTTGCTTTTGTTTCATATCATTGTTCAAAAATGTTTTCGTAAGGATCCATACTCTAATCTTAGTGTGCTATTTTCCATCTCCATTCTCCTTAGCAAAATTTCATGAATGGTTACTCGGCGTACAAGCAATGCTCCAAGAAAGGCTATGGCTTTTTTCTTTACACAAATCTATTTGAATGGATTGAGAGCCTCTTAGAGGGCAAGAGCTCTATCCATCGGGCCATCACAACTTAGATATTTTGCACGATTTGGACCATAAATGGGCTTTCCCATCTCATCTCTCTTTAAACAATACCCCTCAACGTCATCGCTATCACTTTCCGCGTGATCATTTCTTACATTTGCTACATAAAACTTTTGATGAACAATACCATCAAAGGTTGATGTTGTCCCTTCAATAGTATTCATAATAGCACCACCAGTATGCAAAAATCTTCTTCCAACAACAATGGGCACATCACAGTCTACGGGTATGTCTAAGAGTAAAAAAACTAGCAAGTATCATGGTGACGCCTACTTGATAAAGCACGTCCAACAATCTTCCTATAGGTTGGGCTTTAGAATGGTCAAGCATAGTATATGTCTTATTGGCTTGACTTGTTCTCTCCCCAACTTCTCAAAAATTCTATAGGTCATTACATTAATGTTTGATCCGGTATCTACTAAAGCATGAAAATTGTATTTCCCTTCTAAGCCAATTGGTAGTACAAACACTCCAGGATCATTTTTCTCTTTAATAGCCTTGTAACCTTTGATAAATTCCTCACCAACTATTTCTTCTTCAACCTTGAGTTCTCCATCCAGCTTTAACTTATCCATTAAGATGCTATCGAACAGTTTTTTATGTTGATCACTATATTTTAAGGTCTCGATAATTGGCCTTTTTCACTAAGTATTAAGATTCTCTCATAAAGATCTTTTTCAACTCTTCCCTAGAAAGTTCTTCTCGAATTAGGGGTCGGTTAATAGTGAGGGAGGGTCCTTCACCATTATAACTCATCTTGTAGTTCTTCGAAGGTTGCTTTATGCTTCTCGCGCTTTTTCCCATATTACAAAAGAAAGGTGGTATGTCGGTTATATCCAATGGTGGAAGATCACTAACATCGACGCTAGCTAGTAGAGCATCTAATTCATCATCTGAATCATCATTAAAGGTTATAAGATCGGGATAAATAGTAAGAATTACATTCCCTAAATCAACAATTCCCTTAGTTAGTCTAATAAATGAGCGTCCAAATATAACTCTAGGCTCAACGTCATCCTCCTCCGGGTTAATGATAAACTTGAAAAGGCAGAGTTCTCCCTTTAAGGCAACAAGTAACTCTCATTTCACAACTTTTTTACCATTTTTTACCTCGTACTCCAGACAAAGCTTAACCGCGAACTCATTAGAAATCATATTCTTCTCATACTCCAGATTGGTTTCACCATCATAAGCGTCTAAACCTTCAACAAAGCACGGAGTAATATACCGCTCACTAACTTCTTCGGTCTCCATTCGATAAAAGTGAAAGCTTTCACTTCTTTTCTTCTCCCACTATCTGTTGTATCTTGGTATTGGGATCCTTCCCAATTTCCTTCGCTCTCATTTCAGTCATTAAGCGAAACACGATCACTCTCTCCTAAGCACAAACATCCAATACTAGTGTTTGGGTCCTTTATTATCTTAAGACAACACAACATCGAAATCAATATTAGTGGGTTGACGTATAGCAAAAAACTAAATTGCATTTTTACACTCATGGCAACATTAGTAAACATTAAAAATTAATAAACCGAGTGGTTTCTTCATAACAAAAAAGATACAAATGTTCTGTAAATGTTCAGGCATAAAAGTGCGACGCACTTCATAAGAAGTGCGGCGTACTTCTCTTATTTTTTGAATCTTCTCAGAAAAACCGGTGTACTTACTAATAAGTGCACTGTACTTTGGCTTTTTTCAGTTACATTTTTTATAAAACTCTTCATTTTCTGAATTCTAACCATTGTAAACTCTCCTTTATCATTAAACTTCACATATTAAGCATAAATGATCAGTTTAATCAGACAAACCATCACAAAAATGATTATATGGCATATTTTTATCAAATTCTCTTATTTTTGTATTAATATGATTTGTATAACTAGTAGGTATACTAACACAAGTTATAAGTTCATAATGAAAGATAATAAGCATACTCAAATAGCACAGAAATGACTCAGTAAGCATAAAGCAGTTTCTAGCATATTTATCATATTATTGAATTTTATGTTTCTCATGGTTATTAGTTATACTAGTTCACTCATATAACAAGTACATATTTAAGCATAACATACGAAAAGAAGTATTTTTTATTTTTTTTATTTTAATATATGATTTGTACAAATGCGTGAATCCAACACGTAATAGCACAAAGAAGGCAATCCTTATATTCTCAAAGTTGAATTTAGACATTAGACTGGGTTGGTGGTGGTTTTGATTTGATACAGACTTCATTGTTTAAAATTTCTCAAAATGTGCGCCATAATATAGTGAAGTGCGATAGTTACTTTTGAATTTTCTAGAGAAACCCGTCGAATTAAATTTGTATGTGCATCAACTTTACTGCAACAGAAATTTGTTAAACGGGTTCAGTTTGCCAGAAAATTGTAAGGCGGGGGTGGTATAACTTTTTGCAAAACAATAGTAAACTTGACAAGAAACAAATCAATCCCGGCAACGACACTAAAAACTTTGATGTGTTGTAAAAGCTTTAGATTCATATAACTAGTTTTTACCGAATTTCAAACCAACACACAGGTAAAGTGTAACCCTCGTATATAGTATAGATTTAGGGTAAGACCAGGTCGTTCCACGGGATTGGTGTTCTCAAAAGTTAAGAAGTTTTGCAAGAATGTCTCTAGATTTGTCACGAATCTAAAGACCGATTCTAAAAGACACTATTTTCTAATTTGATTACTTTTGTATTCAAATGATTAAAACAATGTTTATTTGGGCTGAGAACAATGAGGACAAACATACAAATAAGAATGGACACATAAATTAAGGCATAAAAGCATGAATAAATGGGTAGTCATTCAAGCGATTAACTATTTCCCATAACAAGGAATCCCTTCGGCCTTTAATCCTCAGTATGTCAAATGCATAAAGATCGATTCATGTATGGATATAATGATAATGAATACTCCACTTAATAAGTTCGTTAGGATGAGATTAAGCATTGACATATTCATATTTGGGTTGTTAAATGTTTTGTTAGCCAATTCTCACAAGACTAACATCGAATCGTCACAGATAAACAATGCGAAATCAAAACATAATGATAGAGTCTCTCGACCTATATCTACCATATATGATTAATCAAACATTCAAAAAGTATCCAAATTATCCGATATCGAGTTTATTATGCTTAAAGCCATAAGCATTAATATTATAGTATGTTTACATCACGATTCCTTTTAAAGCCCAAACAAACTAAACGACTACTCCTGATTATTAAACAAAACACATTATGAACTCAAACAATTTAGTAATAATCATATTCAAGGGATAAACAAGATTATACCAAGTTCCAAAAGCAAATGTTGATGATTTCACAAGTTTTCCCAAACGAAAACTACAAATAACCCAAGTTATAATTCCAACTACCAAGAACTCTATTACAGTTGCTTAATACTCGAATTCTAACCCTAAAGTTGTTCTTCTTGGTGGATTATCAGCTGGAAAGGGAGGAACTACAAGCTAGTTCAACCTAATTCCCAAAACTCTCTTTTTTCTTTGATTCTTGTTATTCTGTAAGTTGTGTTGTTGTTATGTGTCTAAACTCTGAGATTAGGCCACTACTTATAGGCTCCAAAGCACCTCCTGAACATGGGTTGTTATTGCCAAAAGCTAGTAAAAGGTCTTCGCTTCAATGCAATGATTAAATGATATTTTGTAACTGCAGTAGAAAGTATGTCGCACTTCATAGGAAGTGCGTCATACTTGGCCCTTGTATTAAATTCTCTCTCCCCGATCGGAAGTACGCCGTACACAGGCATAAGTGCACCACACTTACTTGCGAATTTGTTGTTTATCTTTAAGTCTTTCTTTTAAGTCCTTTTTCTAACGATCGTTGGTGTATTTAGCGAATATCTCTTGCGTTTTGAGTCCTTTTTTTATTCTATTTAACCTGAAACAACTTATACACAAATAAGTATCTAAACACATAACATTTAATATATTTCTATAGCTAAATAACATATTTACATGGGATAGTTTATGTGTAATTAGAGCGTTATTACTTGCCCTGCAGCCCCTATGGCAAACCAAAATCCTAAAACAACAAACATAGAAAAAGGTTAAAAAACAAACATCGAACGACTCGACAGCCAGTCCATAACTACAACCGGCCATGGTTGAAATAAAGAACATTGGCTGCCATAACAACTCCATACACCATAGATTTACCAAAATACTTGAACAATATCATTGATAAAATACAGAAGCTTTAAATCTTAACAACCAACAACTTGAGACACCACAGATTCACCTAAAATTTTCAAAATCTAACTGATAAAATTAAAATGTTCTAAAACTCGACATCCTAAAATACTAGCTATTAAGTTCCACTTCCCATAACCTCTAATTACATGAACATGGCAGACCTCATGTACTAACAAACCAAAAAATCCAACAAACAAACCACCAAAACTCAAAGTAAATTACATAGCTAGACCTTCCAAACCACGTACTCAGTTTCACACTCTAAAACCCCTAACCACAAACAAAACATAAAATAGTCAAGCCACATTACATAGTTAAACCATCCAAACCACATACACATTGAAGTAGCATAAAATATAAGTTGTTTAAACATACTGGGAACAAAGAAAGGCTAAAAGTTGTTTTGTGAATGGCAAGATAGACATAATTCTGCCTTTTGCAACCCCTAATACAAACAAAACATCAAGAAATCGAAGCACATTAGATAATTAGTCACACCTGCCAAACCACGCCCACACTAAAGAAGCAAAAAATAGTCGAGTCACATTACATTGTAACACCTTCCAAACCACACACACATTGAAAAAGCTTAAAAATACCTACAACAAACACAATTCCGCCTTCCGCAACCCCCAACTACAAACAAAACATCAAGCAATATAAGCACATTAGATAATTAGTTACATCTTCTAAACCACACCCACACTAAAGAAGCATAATATAGTCAAGCCACATAACATTGTTACACCTTCTAAACACACACACATTAAAGAAGCATAAAAGAGAAGTTGTTTAAACATACCTGCAATAAATACAATTATGCCTTCCGCGACCCCTAACTACAAACAAAACATCAAACAATCGAAGCACATTAGATAAATAGTTACAGCTTCCAAACCACACCATACTGAAAAACAATAAAAAAGAAATTGTTTAGTGATGACATCAAATGACGTCTTTTTTATAGCATATATTAACCCATTATGTATAGTTAATGCAAAGAATTGTTACTTAATCGTTTATATTTGAGAATTGTAGAAATTATGAAGTAATTGGTGAAAGTTAGCAAAAGGGGTGCATTCTGGAGCTTAAATGAAGATATTTTGAAGATTACTATTCTGAAGACCAATACGCCATATCCATCAAGGAAGATACGGTGTATCCGTGCCTGCACTCACCAAAGACCACAGAGGAATAAAGATCAATACGTCGTATCCAGAGGACTCAATACGTCGTATTCAAGATATGGAATCAATATAATATTCTGGAAGATATCAAGTGTGGTCCCTACTCCAAGAAATCCCCAATACGCCGTATCCAACACTTGGATACGCCGTATCCAACCGACTTCCAGACCTTATAAATAGAAAACTCAAAAACGAGTTTCTGGTGTGTCCTAAATCATATTCTCGATACCTAAACTACAAAAGTTGATTTTCAGAGGAGAAAAAAGAGCAGAAAAGGTTGAACAACGTATTCAATTCCATAGGAGACATCATGTAATTCCATATACTTTAGTAATCGTTTACTTTTTTGGTATCATTCGTTAACTCAGTTAGTTTACCTTGGCTAAATAATTACTCTTGTATTTATTATGACGTTTGAAGGCTAATACCTTCGGGTATTAGCCATTATTATGAAGATTTGAATGTTTGGTATTTGTTTATCTCGATTTCTTGATTTATCGTTGAGTGCTTGTTTATGTTTATCAACATATACTTGTTTACGCGCTTTTGTATGCGCCCTATCATTCAACTGGATCTAGTAAATTGGACCAAGCGGATCTAGAGTATGGGATAGCTCTCCATATAGTGATTTGTACATCTAGTATAATAGTTATACAAATATTGTCCTTCTAAGTCTGTGTCTAGGATACGCTTCGGGCTTAACTAGTTAATTAGATATTGCCGATGGTTTATTGATCGTGTTGACTAGCAGGTGACCTAGATAATTCAACAAATAACATTCTGATTCCATTGGATAGTTGGACAAGTGGACTACTAGTGTATAAATTGCCATTAAGCGGTAAGTGGGTAAAGTCTCTATGAGCTAGGGTTTAACAAGATCACCATTGCTTTAATCCCTAAGATAGATTATAATCAGCAAATAAGGATGCTTTATGCAGATGCTTTAATTGTGATAGAATTAATGTGTCTAAGTCTTAGGATGATGTAACGCCTAAGTCTTAAGAATGATATGCCACCTCATGAGAAGAAATCATTGCACTAAATAAACAAACTAACATTCTAATCGGATTAATAATGGTTAATACAGTTTTCTTATATAAGGTTCGACCGCTCTTTTATCCTTTGTTAATCAGCTTGCGTGGGTAACAGTGTCTTGAATTGATTGTAGTCACCAACCAAACCGTGCTAGTCTCTTAGGCTGAAAACCCCCTTTCTCATTAGAATTAGGATTTAGACTGACATAGGTTTAGATTAGAATAGAATTAACATAGATTAGATAACCAAGATATTAATTAAATTGATAGATTTAACCTCGCTTCAAGTGTTCGACACCCTACTTACCACGAAACTACTACCGATCGGGTACACTGCCCGTTAAAGTGTTGTTTTTGGTTGAGTCGGAAAAATATAAATTTAAAACTTGAATCGGTAAAATATACCATACAACGACAACACATCAAGTTTTTGGCGCCGTTGTCGAGGAGTGAAAATTAATCTTGATTTTTATTTTGATATTTTGGTTTTTAACATTAGATTAGATCTAACCCTTAGGATTAGTATAATTTAGATTAGTGTATTATTTTGCTTGTTTATGTATTCTGTTTATGTAATACGACGTATTCAGTTCACTAAACGCGACGTATTTGTTATTTAATAGTTCTTCTAGCAAGATTGTTTCAGGATGGACAATCCAAACCTTACTATGGAGGAGTACATCAGGCTTGAGGAAGAAAAAGCTCGTAAACGTGGAAAAGTGTTTAATGGGAACACTGCTACATATGGGAAGATCAGGATTGATGACGATCTTCATGACCTTAGCTCTATGGAAGCTGAATTTCCAGATATAGTCATTAACGATGATTTTGCACCTCAGGATACACTTTAAAGATTTTGAGAACGAATTTCCATCCATTGTTTACAATGATGCTCAAACGTCTAAATCAGATTTATTAACTGAACCAATTCTAAACCCCCAACATATCGATAAATTTGATTTAAATGATGAAACACCATTGTTTGAACATGATGAAGAGGAACAAAATATTTTGTACTTTAATGATCTATTCCCCTTCAACATTATTGGTCCTGATGGTTTAAAATCAGAAAAGAACAATGATGACAATGAAATCGATATAATACAGCCTTTTGAGAATAATGAAATTACACATGGGTCAACAATGCTTTTTGAAACAAGTCACGATAAAATCACTAAATGTATCAGAACGGGAAGTTTTGTCTTAAACTTAAAAATCGTGATTTGGAGTTATTACGCAAACGGAATGTTATTCTATCTCATTAAGAATTTATGTGCGCTGTTTGGCGTTTCGTTCGACCCTAAGCGGTATTATAAGGATGGTGATTGTGCAATAATGTTGCGGAGGCCAAGGTACGTTTTCTTTGCATTACTTTATGAAAATTGGTCTCCAAGGTTAGATACGGCGTATTAGGATAAAACCTATATGACGTATCCACTGCTTTTAACACGTGTTGACTAAGTCAACAAAATTTGCCTATACGGCGTATTTAACTCACCTCGATACGGCGTATCGAGTTTGGGTATAAAAACCCACTCAATACGCCGGATCTGAATTTACCACACACTTTTACTCCACACACACACAAAATTTTTACTAAACCAAATTCTTGGTCATTGATTTCGATTCATTATTATACTAGTTATTTCGTCTTGATCATTCGGTAATAAACCTCACCCCTTTTCTTTTTGATTAATGAAGTTTAAATTTTAAAATTAGGGTTAGGGTTTGGTTTACAAATTAGGAATGACATCTTTGTTATATGCCTCTTGTTTTCACCTGAATTAGATGTTTAGATGATTGGGTTGTGTATGGGTTAAAATGGGTAAAACAGGGGAACCCCTTTTAGTTTTTATAATTGCAGATCAATACGGCGTATCCACTCACATGGATACGGCGTATTGATCAATTTTACCCAATTTTAAAAACACCAATACGCGTATTCATTAAATTGAATACGGCGTATTGAGTAAATTAGGATCTAATACTCAACAGACCACTACGCATATTGACAAAAATCAAACATTAGGCGTATTAACTTAATGATCCCTATACGGCGTATTCATTCATTTGATACGCCATATCCATTCTCAGAACAAAAAGTTTAAATTTCTATACTCTTGTGCTTTCCTCGTTTGATTTTGCAGATATGGCTCTTCCACCACGTGACCAGAGACACATGTTTCTTATATTTGAGGGTATGGAGTACCTCGATACGGATATTGTCGATTTCGATGGGAGATTAGCCAGGATTCATAGAGAGGGTGCACAGGGTTCGGTATTTGACTCTTTGGGGGTATTGCAAGATTTTGATGGCGAGGGACTGTAGTGGATAGGATGTTGTGGATCACCGTATTATTGAGGCCGGTGTTAGTGTGTTTACCAGTATGTATTAAAGGAGGAAGCTTGACATTAGGGGACCGTTGGTTCACGAGCTTATTTTAGAGTTCTTTAGTTGATTTAGGTTTAGTCAGGCTATTCTTGATTTGGACACCCTTGGGACTCTACAGTTTCAGTTGGGTGGAGCTAGGAGGCGTATGAGCTGGAGGCAGTTTATTTTAGCCTTGGGGTTACACACGGATGAGGAGATGCAGACGTTTGGGTTTGGTGCTTACTAGGCCGGGAGAGCCAGACAAATCCCCGACAAGGGGGTTATGAGGGTTAACTTGGATAGGGATCTACATCTGTCTTTCTTATACTTTCTTCTCTGTTGTTCTTTGTGAAGGTTCACTCTTTCTGTTGTTTTTTCTTGTTCTCTGAATCTGTTCTGTCTACTATCTCTTCTTGGGTCGTTGTTGTTCCTTTTTCTTTTGAAGAATCCTTGGCATCAACCCCGTCTACACCGCGATTATGGGAATCATATTTTAGGCTATGTGCCATCAGCTGATAGCTTTGTTAGTATTGCTGGGATGAGGTCAGGCACTTGAGACAGGTGACCGTGACGGATATGTTTTATCTGTGGGGAGAATGGAACGCTGGCCTCGGTCAAACGTTCCTTATTTGTTGGTCAGGTATTTAAGGTTATTTACCGCTGGGAGGAAGAGCGGGGATTATATTTCTGGTAGGTAGTTTGTTGCTAGATTGGCCAAGCATTTTGGGCTCTTGACCGCAGATATATTAGGTGTTTGACAGTTATTGCCCCTGAGCTTTCGGTGATTAACATGGCAGAGTTGGTTAGGCTACAGATTTGTGTTAAGCTTGACGATACTTGGGCCTGGGTGGCCATGGGACCAGAGAGGCAGCCTAATAATGCGGCTGGTGCCCCTGTTAAGGCTGAGGATGCACTGATTGTTGACGAGGGTGACTAGGCTGTTCCGGTACCCGTGTAGGCACCTCAACAGCCACCACCACCTCCAGCTGCTGCCAGGACTTTACCTTAGTGGTTAGGAAGATTAGAGGAGGATGTACATGGGCTGCGTAGAGATGTAGGGAGCCGCGTGGACTTGTGGAGAGATCGATGATCGATCAAGGGAGATTCTCCACATGGATGATGTCATGTATGACGCAGTTGATGGATGCTAGTATGATGACATATGAGGCATTTGACGGGACTTTTTGAGGGAGCTCACCTGCAGCATTCCAGGGGATCGGAACAATGCTGAGAGACTGTGAGGGCTAAACAACCTCTTGCAGTTGTTAGGAACCCACAGCCAAACCATGATCCCTGCCTTACCTTTATCTTTTGGTTGTCTTTTTGGTACATTTATTATTCATGTTATTATGTATCTAACTATTAAATAGGTTCTCATATTTTGTGTATATATATCATGATATGATGATTTGGTTTGTTTGTGCATGATAGAACAAAGCCTGGCAGTAAGTTCAACAACGTAGTTCATATAACGAAACCAAGCAGGATATTCACAACGAATGCATGAGTTGGAATGAAAGGAAGCTGAAAAAAAGTCTAACTTAAAGACTTCGTTATAAACATAAGTGCTTCCCGGGAGACAACCCGGATTGTTATTTAATTTTGTTAATCGATTCTGTCTGCCTCCAGACCTTCAATACGGTGTATCCGTTGCATACAAAACGGCGATATTGACTGTCTGGGACGTTTATCAGTCTTTATTTTGATGCACTTTATAAACATTATTGTCAGTTCTGCGAATACGCCGTATTCATTAACTTGATACGCTGTATCCATAGTCTGACTCGTATTTAGTTTGTTTAGTTTAGTTTAAATTAATCGTAGGTACCAAGATAGGAATGCACCTGTTTTTTCTATGTTTTTTACAGGACCTCGTGAAAGAAATAATGACGAATATTGGTGGAGAATTTTCAAATCTGGAAGATCTTGAAGTGTTGGAGTTCTTGAAACCTCAAGGTACGGTGTTCAACCACGAAATCTTGCTCATAAACTGCAACATGGAGAATCTACCGAGCAATTATCAAGGGGAGTTTTTCTCATTTCTAATTCTTTTTAATTTCCTTGTTTTTGTGTTTTATATTATACAACGAGGGACTGGTATGTGTTTAATTACATACTCTTTTACCTTTAAAAAACAAGCTAAAATAACCAAAAACGGACCTTAAAATGCCCAAAAATAAGCTTGTTTTGTTAATTATGTTGTGATTGGTAGGATATCTAAGAAATGGACGAAATACGAAGCCAAACCGACCAAAACCAGACACAGAATGGAAAAAGCATGATAAAGACAAATGTCAAGACATAAAGCCTAAGTCTGAAAAAGTCAGCCAAATTCAACCCGACATATCCAAGTCAACCCGAAGCCATAGTGGAAGAAAAAAATAAGTTCTAGGGGCCAAAATTGCCAAGTCCCTAATTATTTAATGAAGAAATAGAAAATACTTATGAGGATTAAAACTGCCATTACCAAAAGAAATACCACATGGACCATTTATGCCAACCCTTCAATGTCATACACATAAGGACTTGTGGTGAAAATAACAAAGATCACCTTGGGGTATTTTCTGCCAACATCCCCCAAATTACCATTAAAACATAAGGATGAAATGTGAAAAAGAAATATAACACTTGAGGGGCTTTTATTGCCAATCACCCAAACCACACCTTGTGTTTTAAAACACTGTACATCTCTCCTAACTTTTCTCGCCAATCACCCAAGCCCCACATCCTGTCATAATCATACCCAGTTGATCCTCCCCACTCACTCAAACTCATCTACAATAAAACAAAAACCCCACCCCCACATGGTCCTTGTATAAGTTGGCAATCATAATTCCCTCATTCGAATCAATGGTTGAAATTTATTTGATTGGGCTACACTCAAAACTAAGGGCCAGGATTGGTTTTTGTGTTTATACACTCACAACAAACACAAGACGGGGGGGTAAATGTTCTCTATATACAGAGAAGCACAAAGAGACGAGACAGAAAAAGGAGGACCAAAAGTAAAACCCCAGAGCGCTTATTATAAAAGCTTGTAAGCCATTGTGGCAACTTGGAGTTTTTGAGGTCATCAGTTTTAGTTTTTAACTTAGTTTACTTTTATGTACTTGTACTTTTTTTTTAATGAAAATTCAGTTTATCTTTCACATTGTGTTCTAAATTTTATCTCAACTTGTGTTTCTTTAAAAATCATATAAGCTCTCATATAGCAAGCTTTTAACTGTTTTAACTCTTAAAAAATATAGACTAAAAGAGAAAAAGAATATAGAGGAGAGTGCTTAATGGATGAAGGAGCAAAAACATTGGGAAGGCTTCATTGAGGACAATAGATTGCTTTTCTATTTCAGCTGGGTAAGATTAGAGCTATTTAGGTTCCATTTACTCCTATTTTGAGCAAGGTCAAAGGTTACATCTTATCTTTTATAGTTTCTGTCAAATTTCTCAAAATTTTAGTTTTTGTTATGTAGCAATAGCTTATTAGTGCTTATTCTTAGCTTATTCTTGCTTTAATTGCTTAGTTATGTATTATGAAGTTTGTTAATGTGTTTATGCCATTTTGTTTGAAGTCTCAAGTATATACATGCTGATAGCTTATTTCTGCCTTTTAGCTTATTAGCTTATTAAAGTGCTTATTTCTTTTTGCTTTTTACTTTTTATTGCTTATTATTGCATATTTAGTAGTTGTCTTTAAAATTTAGTGCTTAATTTAGTCTTTATAAGCTTTTAAATCTGTTTTAAAATCTTTAAGGGATGTTTGGGACAAGGGAACAAATGGGTCAAAATGGGTTAAGGATTTGGGTTGAGTCTTTAAGGCTTATTTGACAAGCATTTTTAGGGAGATTAAGTCAGTTTTCAAAAGTTTTAGGAGTTAAAAATTGGATTTTAAAGGTTTTAGTGTTGATAGTTAAAATCTGTGGTGACAGATTTCATTCAAAATGCTTATTTGATAAGCTTGTGTTTGCCAACTCTTAAACCTCAATTCTGTGTTTTTTTTATAACCCAATGCAGTAGAAAAGTTCCATTTAGTTTATCTTTTGTGTAGTTTTAACTCTCTCATTTTTTTTGTCTATTGTCTTTAGCTTAAAAAGTCCCTTTTTCAAAGTCCCTATTTCAGCAGCTTAAAAACATTTTTAGCTTTTAAAATTCTGAACATGATCTCTTTTCAAGCTATGCTCATTCTGTCTTAACTTGGTTTTCCATTTTGAGCTTATTTGACAGCTTATTTTTAAGCTGTTATATAAGCCCCTTTTTTTTAGTTCATTTCCCCTGGTGCTAGGAGGTGATTTTCAAATAGCTTTTTCTTGTTTGATAATTGGTGTCCACTCAAGCTATTGGCTTTCATGGAAAGCCAATAAGCTCTTTTATAACCTTCCTCTGTTTCAGACCTTAGGTCCCCCTTTTTGTTGCTTATTTTTAAGCCCAAAATGTGTCCCTAGGCTTTCTGTCTTTCAGCATCATTGCTTTAAGTATATTGATTTTTTGGCATTATCTGCCTGTTATTTTTGTGCTTATTGTGTCTGCACTTGCTTATTAGGTTTAGGGTATTAGTTATTAGTTCTTATGTATGTTATACATTTGCTTATTTGCCCCATTAAGTAGCTTAACAGTTTAAAGTCCTTAAGCCTTAGAGTAAATTAGCTTTTCTGTCCCTTTTTTGGTCTGCCCCTTTCCTAGTTGTTTTGTTGCTTCTTTACTATTGCTTTTTGTTCTCATTTTCTTATTTAGTTTCCTTTTATGGACTGTCCTTGCTTTTTATTGATCATTCCTTTCTTATGTGTGCTAAAAGTCCATAAAGAAAAAGCCAATGTTGCCTTTTAAGCTCATTTAAGCAAACTTGCTTCTTTAGAGCCCTTTTCCGAGGCTTATTTATAAGCATTCGCGGGGAAAGTTGTATTGTTTTGTATGACGATTAGTGCCAATGTAATGTGCTTATTTTGTTTGTAAGAAAAGTTTTTTTTTTTTAAATTGTTACTGTGTAGCAAATAAAAAAAAGGCGTGGGAGTGGACTCGGAACCCCTCCAATACACGCTCGCATCACAACACACTTACACTCGGCTCCGGTAGGGCTTATCCGTTAGCCTTACATCCTTATTTAGTTGTATGCCCTTTTGCCTATTAGCTTTTAAGCCCGGGGAAAAAACATTAAAATTGGGGGCTTATTCTGAGCTTTATTTATAAGCTCAATTTCGGGTTTTTCTATTTTCTTTAGGTAGGTTTTAGGGTATTAGTTTTTAAGTATTTTTTTCAGAATTTCAAATCAGTTTAGTATTTTTATAATTTATTTTCTCTTAAAAGTTTAAAAATATTCATTAAAAATACAAAAATTATCAAAAAAATTATTTTTCTTTTTTAGGAAAGTTTCTTTAGTCAATTTTACGTTTAGGAAAAATTAGAAAAACATTTTGTAGGGTCAATTTTTATAAACTTTTTTGATTTTTTAAAGCTCGGGTCTCGGGTCTCGGTTTTCGTTTTGACTTGTTTTAACTACAAATTAATCCGTTTTCAGTTAGTCTTTTTCATTTTCCATTATTCGTTTTCGGTCTAGTCTTTTTCATTCTTCATTATTAGTCACCTAGAGTAGATTAGAAGTAAAAATTTCTTTGTAGGGTTAATTTTTAAGATTTTAGGTTTTTGACCCCTTGTTCGGGATTCCTACTCTCGTTTTTCAGTTTAATTTCCTAATTTTTAGGTTTTTCTCAATCGTTTTTGCTTATTATTGATTAATTTAGCTTTCTAAACTCCCAAATCATTAATCTCATTCAAACTCCAATTTTCCGACTGTATCGATTTTCAAGCACAGCCTCGTTGGGGATAAACGACCCGGGAATATTCTATTCTACTTCTCGGTTTCATTGATTATTTTTAGATTATACTTATTATATATATTTTATTATATATTATATATATATAAGGTCTAGTTTAAATATTATTAATCAATTTTTGGCGCCGTTGCCGGGGAAGCTGTGAGTCGACTATCCGTACTGTTTCAAACCTAGTTTTTGAAGACCCTTCATTCTTGAAGTTATTTGCAAAAAAACAAAAAACAAAAAAAAAAGTACAAAAATATTTTCATTTTCTTTTTAGTATGATTATCATAAAAAAAAGAAGATAAAAACATTGTCTTTAATTATCAATAAAAATCAATCAAGTTGGTAAAAGAACACCAACATATAATACTTTCAACTGAAGTATTATCCATTAATAAGTTCCCGAACCAAAGAATCAAAAACTTACCTTTTGTGTCACTTGCGAGGTACGGTTCACCTTTTAAAAGATAAACAAACTCAAAGAGGGGTATAAGGCGGGTTGTTCCTTGGAACTACGACCCTAAAGGAAAAAGGTTTTTAATAGCTTCGCGCTTTCCTATTCCTCCGCTCCTTTGTGCGTTTTTCTTTTCGAAGAGTTACCGAGAAGCTTGTCGATTATTAGGTTTAAGTTGTCTTGTTCGTTGTCCGTTATTAAAATAAATTGTGAATTTACTTTTGATAAACCAAAAAGAACAAAAAAAAATTAGTGTAAATTTTCTTTTTTAGTGCATGCGCACTCGTTCCCAATCTCGTAATCTTCACCATCAACAACAACAGGCCCCACCACCTGTTGTTGAACCATTTAATCTTGAAGAACCGATTGAAAATCCAGCTCCTCCCCTAGCTCCGATGGATGATACCCGGACTATGGCTCAATTGCTCCAAGCACCCACCGAGGGGTACGAGGATGCAATTGTAATTCCTGAAATCAATGCTAATTTTGAGTTGAAGCATGGTGATTCGTCAAATAGTATACATGAGAATCAATGATAAAAAGATTCCGGAAGAGATATTCCCGGGTCGTATGTCCCAACGAGGCTGCAATTGAAATTTATCCTGGTTTGAAGAGAAATTGACTGATAGAGAAACTGATATGATTATAACTA